>JAUMHN010386836.1:0-16926 GCA_032360265.1 Heliamphora ciliata
AGAAAATAAACTTTGCATGCCTAATAGTTCTATGCGTGAGTTGCTTGTGCGTGAAGCACATGGAGGTGGTTTGATGGCTCACTTTGGAGTAAGAAAGACTTTAAATATATGGCATGAACACTTTTTTTTGTTCAAGAATGAAACGTGATGTGGATAGAGTGTGTACTCGATGCATTACTTGTAGGCAGGCCAAATCTAGAGTCTTACCAAATGGTTAATATACTCCTTTGCCCGTACCTAGTGAGCCTTGGGTCGATATTTCTATGGACTTTGTTTTAGGCTTATCTAGATCAAAGATAGGTAAGGATTCGATTTTTGTGGTTGTTGATCGGTTTTCTAAAATGGCACATTTCATATCTTGTCATAAAACAGATGATGCAACCCACATTGCTGACTTATTCTTTTGAGAGATAGTTCGACTCCACTGTGTTCTTAGGAGTATTGTGTCTGACCGAGATGCTAAGTTCCTTAGCTATTTTTGGAAGGTCTTGTCGGGCAAGTTGGGAACTAAGTTGTTGTTTTCAACTACTTGTCATCCTCAAATAGATGGACAAACCGAGGTAGTAAATAGAATTTTATCTACCTTATTACGTACTGTCATTCAAAAGAACCTGAAAAATTGGGAGGATTATTTACCATTCATAGAGTTTGCATATAATCGAACTATGCATACTACCACTTCTTATTCTCCTTTTGAAATTATTTATGGCTTTAATCCACTTACTCCTTTAGATTTGTTGCCTTTACCTGTTGATGATAGGAGTAGCATGGATGGACAAAAAAAGGCTGAATTGGTGAAATCACTTCACGAGAGGGTACGACTTCAAATTGAGCAAAAAAATGAGAAGATTGCTTCCCAAGCAAATAAAGGGCGAAGACGTGTCATCTTCGAGCCCGGAGATTGGGTTTGGGTGCATATGTGCTAGGAACGCATTTTAGCCCATCGAAAAACTAAACTGCACCCTCGGGGCGATGGACCTTTCCAAGTTCTGGAGAAGATCAATGACAATACTTATAAAATCGATCTTCCTGGTGGGTATAATGTTTCTGCTACTTTCAATATATTTTTTTGGGTAATTAAATGTATCATAAAGAACAAGAAAAAAATACAAGATTCCAAGGGGCATACCCCGGGCAGTTACAAGCTTACCAAACAAAACAAAGAAAACTAAACAACATGAGCCACATAGCCCCCGCAGGGAGCGTGGAGATGAGTTAAGAAAGCAAAACCGCAAAACCACAAAACCAGGAAAAGAAGAACACCAAAACAACTAGCCAACCCCACTATATAGAACTACCAATCTACAGGGCCAAAAGACCGCTTTTTCTCTTCCTAGCTGCTAGACTGCTTAGCCTGCTTTCTCCTTGCCTTTTGACTAGAGGGAGAAAGAGGGGCTTCATGCTCTCCATGAACTAGGGACCACAAAACCGTAGCCTCACTATTAACCTCATCCAAATGTCGAAAAGACTTAGAGATAGCTACAAGAGCCGTGGATGTAGGGCCATGCTGGCTAGTAGGTGGAGAGATATCAACATGCGTTGCAATATGACAAACACTACCTTTCTTCTTGCTGGGACCCTGCTCCTGAATAACCTCACACAACCGAACTTGAGGGGGGGTTAGTACCCAAATTAGCAAAACTAGGGGCAGCCGGAGCCACCACTTTACCCTTCCCAGTGGGAGTCCAAACACCGTGACCCTCAGGAGTGTCAACTTTAGCCTTTGTTAGAGTAGATTTGTACATACTTGTCCCATGCCCAAAGGCTTTACAAGTAAAACAGATATCTGGAAGGCCTTGGAACTCAACACGAATAGGGACTAATTCCCCTTCACACCTAATAATAATCTCATGCTTCAATGGTTAGGGCACATCAATTTCAACACAAACTCTTGTGTAGGAAATACGTTGCTTAGTATCCGTTGCCCAATCCAAGAACAAAGGCACACCCAAAGCGCTGGCAATTCTGCTCAAACACTAATCATTCCAAAATTCCAATGAAAGGTCATGGAGCTTGACCCACACTGGAATCTGGGACATAGCCTCCTTGGTGAGACAAACATTTCCTCCATCTCTTGAGAATAAGGAGTTTTCCAGAGAAATGCCAAGACCCACCGTCTAGAACACTTTCCATAGCCTCAACGCTAGTGAATTTGAAAAAATAGAACCACCCTTTCCATAGCGTTCTAGCCGTAGCTCTGACCAATGGGAAGGCCATGTTTACATCTAAGAAGTATCCCACAAGACAAGATTTCCATGCCTGAACATCAACCATATCCCCCCTAATATCCCCAACACCCTCTTGATCAGAGTTCCCTACTGGACAATACTCCAAAGATGTTCCCGATGAGCTTCGAGAAGTAAGCAAAGAGGGGACAGAGCAACTGGGCCCCAACACCCTCTAACGATAGCCCGAGCAACTGGGCTATCGTTAGCCCTGTTGTCAAAGCTACGAAACCCGCCCCTGTTCCGTGAAGCTAGTTGAAAACCAGACCGAGAGACAGGATCCACACCATGTGAATGAATGGGGCTAACACTCTTGGAAGCCCCCTTATGAGAGTCATATCCTCAATTCTTACCCTCACATTCCTCATATGCCTTAACAAAACTACCATCTAACAAATCACAATCAACGGAGCCGAGTTCAGACGGAGTTGTACCTGGCTGCGTGGTGGCCGTAGCTTCCAACTGAACTTGGAACATAGCTAACCGAGCTTCAATATCAGCAATACAATCCTTATTAAGAGGGCATATACCTTTCTGAGCTCTGTTTAGAGCCTCTATCGCAACCTGCACACAATCGACGGAACCCTCTTGACACGGCGTTGTGTCGTTACCCACTGAACATTCAGAATCTTGGGGCAATGCAAGACCCTATACTTGGTTGCTTTCAATAGAAGAAGTTCCCCTATTATCCACTGTGAGAGCTGAACAGAGCGTCTCGTGTGGTGGTGATGGGAATCAAGGCGGTCTTAGAGATGGTGGACAGAGTCTCAGAGAACTATTGCAAGTCCCAGAAGAGCCAATCACAAGATCAAGAGCAAAGAAGATCAAAGACGCAATGCAAGAATTGGTGCAATTAGTCTGGACCGAGCATGCTAATTTATTATACAAGAATCCACCGTTTAAGATGGGATCACAAGAAGAAAAACCTAATCCACTTCATGTGATACAAGCTACAGAGAGAAGCACAATCTAATGTTTTCGATTTTAAAGTTCATGCTTTTGGGCTTGTTGGACTATTTTATTTGTTGGGTTTTCCTTTTATTTATTACAAGAAGAATAAGGGTTTGGGCCTAAGTAATTTCGGCCAGCCCATGATTGGATTTAGTTAGGTTTAGTTTTGGCTAGCAAGGATTGGTGCAATCGTAGCACATGATCCTAGCACATGTTATCCCACATTGCTTAGAAACAAAGAATTGCTTCCAATCTTCTCCTATATAAAGGAGCCTCCATGTATTATTTTGATATCAATAAAGTAAACTATAATTTTATTTTGGAGAAAGTTTCTCTTGTAGTTCTTCAGTGAACTAAAGGACTTATCAAGATTTTTTTCCTTGTGGTGTCCTAACTACAATCTTGGTTCTTGAAACAATAGTTCAACGGGTCAAGATTTTTTCTTTGACTTGATTTTGACGCTTTTAGGTTTAGTTCAAATTGTTCGTGGGTTCAAGGGAATTCAAATCCTTACGGGTTCACATCAGGTGGCGTAGCCTCCTCCAGTTGATCCTCAACGATGGCAACCCTAGGCGGACAGGAATCATCCAAATCTAGGATTGGAACCACCGACACCTCCAGCAGCTCAGGGCTTTGACGTGGCGCTGCCGTAGAAGAAGCCCTAGATGGGCTCGCAACTAGTTCTTTGGGATTTTTCTAGAATAAGCTCTTGCAACCGTTGTATTCTCGCACTAATGGCTTCATATATTTTCTCAAAAAATGGCTTGAGGCCAGATCGAACAACTTGTTCTTGCTTCTCAATCAATTAGTCGACGCTAGATAGGACATCTTGGAACCTGCTAACAATCGGTGACTGAACGTCACCTGGGCTATCGTCATCCCCCTTCATTCCAATTTTCGATCCATCCATACCAGTAAGAACACTGAAACGATTTGGAGTTTCCATTTCACCTAATTTCAGTGTAAAATGAAAATCCCCCCAGATTGCACCGTAGGTTGCACACTCACTCGCACACACATTATCCCAGCATGTTCCATTACTTTCAAATGTTTCTGACCTTTCTCCTTTTGACATAGGTGACGATTCGAGATCAAATCCTTTTGAGGAGAGGAGGAATTATGGGAATCAAGGTGGTCTTAGAGATAGTTATGGGCATGTTGAACTATTTAATTTGTTAGGTTTTTGCTTTTAATTATTATAAGAAGAATAAGGATTTGGGCCTAAGTAATTTTGTCCAGCCCGTGATTGGGTTTAGTTAGGTTTAGTTTTGGCTAGCACATACAGTCCCACATTTCTTAGAAATAAGGAATTTTCTCAAACCTTCTCCTATATAAGGGAGCCTCCATGTATTATTTTGACATGAATAAAGTGAAGTACAATTTTCTTTGAGAGAAAATTTCTTTTGTAGTTCTTGAATGAACTAAAGGACTTATCAAGGTTTCTTCATTGTGGTGTCCTACCTACAATCTTGGTTCTTGAAACAAGAGTTCAACGGGTCAAGATTTGTTCCTTGACTTAATTTTGATGTTCTTGGGTTTATTTCAATTTGTTCGTGGGTTCAAGGGAATTCAAATTCTTGCGGGTTCACCTCACACTTTGTGTGTATTAAATAGGACCACATTATAATAATTAATTTTATACTGACTATATAAATTAATTTACACTCAATGGTTATTATGAGTGCTTGTACTCTTAATTCTAAAGTAATTATTTATTTACGTATATTTATTAATCCCAAATAATTACGAGTGTTTGCGCTCTTAATTTGTTGTTTTGATTCATTAGAGGGTACAATCCTGTATGGGACAATAATTCCGGTAAGTTGGATAACAATATCAATTATATGAAGGATATTAATTATTAACGAAATTCACGTCCCGATTAGTCGGGAATTCACGTCTCGATTAGTCGGGATTGATGATACCCCCTTAAGGAAGCTTATAAGTTTTGACCGAGTCAAGTCTTATAAGTGAATTGTATAATCCGGCAGTCAAATAAGCTAAGCAGAAGGGATTAAGGAATTTTTAAAAAGTCGATATAGTTGCCTGTAATTTAATTTAATCGGCAAGTATCTGTAATCTTAACGTGGAGAGAATAATAAGCATTTAATAACAGGAGCTCGAATAATTGGTTTAGAGAATAAGGCTGAAAGTGCAATTATGATTCTTTAGTGGAATGAATTATAATTTATATTTTGTGAAATTGCTTCTAGGTTGAGGTAGGATTTCATAATTACATTGGAAGCCCATGTCTTATTTATTCCACAAGTCGCTGTTGTAGCCTATTTATATGCCGTTATAACTCTGGCCGCCAAACGATCCATTCTAGGTTGAGGTAGGATTTCATAATTACATTGGAAGCCCATGTCTTATTTATTCCACAAGTCGCTGTTGTAGCCTATTTATATGCCGTTATAACTCTGGCCGCCAAACGATCCATTCATAAAATATTTTAGGGTTTCAATGTAACGTGAGAACCAGTGCTAGAAGTGGTAGCCAGATAAGGTTTGGAGCACAAAGGATCTAAGCCCACACTTAGCTCATGTCTTCGGCATCCTAGAATATAGCAGAAGATCTGAACAGAAAAAAGATTATCGGTTGATTGCCGTGTTGATCTTTGAATTCAACTTTAAGAACAGAAACGTTATCAAATTAGTGGGATTGAGCAGGTATAATCCTTATTCTGCCTTATGGGTGTACCAAGTTTCTATTTTAGGGATCGGGGTTCAATTTTGTTCATCCCGTACGATTTTTATCCTAACGATTTCCTTGTCCGTCCAGACGATTCGACACTACACAAGTATTTTGATATTGATTATGTGCCAGTTCGTGTGTTTAATTCGATTTGTATGCACCATCTCAGTTTCCCGTGCGGGCTAACATAGATGCCTTGGGATCATGAGGCAGCTCAGAAATTCTGGAATGACCATAAAAGTCCGGATTATTTATTGTCATATGCATGATTATTGCTGTTTATGATTTTGTTGTTGTGGATGTATGATTCTAGACAACATGGACAATCATTATTGTTGCATGCTTAACAAAAGGGTTTAATTTTCAATTACCCAAAAAAAAAAGGGTTTAATTTAAATAAATTCATTTTTTCGAAACTGGTTAATATGAGAAACTGGACAATAAAATTAAAATTTTTAATTTTATTTAAAAATATTTTTTCATAAAAGGAAAAACTAAAAATTTTATTAGTTACACATATAACAAATAAGACTGGTTTTATCGGAATTTTTGTAATGTGTGGTTCATTTCAAAATTTTAAATTTGTTAAAAACTAAACAGTTTATATAACCCTCAAAATTAATTTAAAAACTAAATGGGTGGGAGAATTTATTCACAGATAAATCCTACGGTCTCTATCACTAGTGTAACAACCCATCCCCGAGTCAAAACATATAAGAACTATAACCCCTTCCAAACAAACATTAGCGCTACATAACCAAGTTATTAAGAGTATTCCTTTCATTTAGACATTTATGAGATTCCAACTTAACAAAACTATTCAAGAATAGATGATATTATATGTTCAACTTTAAACTTATATAGTAATCACATTCATCCACTTTACTTTACATACAAACATAATTCAAGGTACTGTGAAACAAATCGTTCCTTTAGCTTTTTCCCAACATGCTTCCGTTGTCCTAGAATCACTCTTGAGTTTCGAAACCTGAAATGGTTTTAGTATATAACATGAGCCGAAACTCGTAGGATAAAGATTAGCTCTATGCTAAGCATGATTTGTGAGGTGTGATGGGTGCAACCAAAGTAAAATGCAAGTTCCATCAATTTGTTATTTATTCCCACACACACACTCATTCACACCAAGTTGCTCAATCATTATGCTTTTTTCAAAATATTTTTTTCTTTCACATTTATTTTCGTTACTCAATTTTTCACAAAAACCAAATCACATTTTTATTATCCGATTTATTACAAAAATCATATCACAACATTGAACCGGCGTCGGGCACAGCTTATAGAAATTCCTCCCTATTAATTCCCAATAGACTAGCGAAGCCATTAGGTAATAAATAGCTCCGTAACTCACCACGACGCACATCACATTACAGGGGCTAACCTGTGGGCATGTGGTCCCCATCTTGTGTAAGTTTTTGGTCTTTTACCGCGGACCCACCAGACCAACTTAATTCACATCAATTCATACGGTTCATTATTCCCGATACTACAATTTTGCAGGAAAACCTGAGAGTCCAACCCCACAACCGATTCTTCTGCCAATCATTTTCAAATATTCTCACTTTGATTCACGTTTCAAAATTTTCACTTTATTGTCAAATCAAATCCCGTTCGAGTATTCAAATTTTCTTTCATATCTTATGTATCATGTATCATCACTTTAACATGTAAATTCTCATAATTTTCATGTTCCTGAGCAACTTTATAACGTACCAACACAAGATTAAATTCAATAATAATCACATTATTTGAAAAGAGAGCACCCATCATATGTATGTACAAATACATTTAAAAACTCATTTATTCTTTCCAGAAACATGGAATTTTAAGAAATCATCATGTCCACCCATCATTCTCATATATCCACTTATAAGCCACAATTTGCCAAAACTTATCTTAATTGACCAAATTCAAAACGGAAGTCAATAAGAAGTTTTAAGTCTTTCAAAGGTGTCCAAAACGTATGTTAATTTACAACATTCAAAAGAAACTAAACAACGAATTTAAAACCTTTCAAATTGTGCCCAACTGAGGGTTTAACCAATGTGAAAGAGTAATCTAAAAACTTGGTTCAAAATTCTCAAGAATCAAACCTTTAAACAAAACAAAACAAAAAAAATTGAAAATAGCCATACCGATCGATCGGTCTCTTCTGCACAAAAATACCGAGAGCATCAAAAGACTATTCGATAGACCGATCGATCGGTCTATTGAGTCGTCCCGCTTCAAGTCCTCTTTCAAGCCAAAAACTTGATTTTTAACATTTAAAAGATTTTTAAGTACTTTTCAACACATTTTAGTCAAAGAAATACCCTTTTAAAGATGGAAGAACCATTCAAAAACCTCCATCGAGGCACAAGAATTTATATAAAGCAAAAAGAAATTTAACCAAAAACCTTTTTGTACAATAAACTCTTAAATTCTTAAGTGACCATTTTTTAAAAATACCATATATTCTCAAAATCTCACTCACACAAATCATGTTTTATCAAATAGCTCTAAATCATTAAATTTAACTAAAGAAAGCTTCCATGTTGAGAGCTTCTCTCTCTAGAGAAAGCTCTCCCTAAGGCTTCCATGGTAAGATTCTGATGGTTTTGGTAAGGGGGGGATGTTTAATCTGTTCCAGTGTGAAGGTATATTACGATAAGAAGATGCTCTGTGTCCGATGGCTGGAGTGGCGCTTCAGCTGATATTTAAGTTCCTCTGAGCTTAAGGTTAGGACTGGTTTAGCTACGGCTTTTTAGAATCAGTTTAGCTCCGATAATGTTTTGTTAGTTTATCATGGGGATCCTGGTCATATGCATATGTTTATATATGTATTTATTCACCTGTGGGTCTGGCATCCATGGAATCTTAGAGCAACCTTAGTTGATGGGGTTTACTTAACCGTTCTGGGTTTCTCGAAGATCCCTCCTTGCTCGGTTTCATTGCGACTAAGGTTTTTTGTAATTGTTCCGTTGCTCACAAGTTGTAGACGCATTTTTAAGCTGTCTCTAAGGGCTGAAAATCTGGTCTTCGATGGAATCAACTTGTTTTAGTTGGTGGTATGTTGCTGAGCTTTGAATGAGAAATTGATTCTGCATTGTGACCATTGTTAATGGCTACTTAATGTACTTTCGGTTCTAGTTCAAGCTTTTGTGCCTAATGAACGCGAGATCTGTTGGGAGTTTGATTTTGTTTTGTAGTCAGGCTTTGGGTTAATATTGTGAAGATGGTTATAGTTACTCTGGTTGAGTTGCGGTGGTTTCTATTGGAGAGGGGTGAGACCCGCAAGCTGCCAAGCGCTAGAGAATCGCTGCTTCCATTCCTGAGGTTGAAGGTTTGGTCCTTGAAGCCGATGCTTCAACACAGATTCACGACTAAGGAAGAAGATAAAGTGATTCCACGCGCTAAGGGCGCGTCGAGAAGTGGGTACTTGCTAGTCAGGACTGCTGAACACGCCTTTCGACACCACTGGTTCTTTTTAAAAATAATGGGCTGGTTTCTTGCGGGTCTTGTAACATCAGGATTAGATCTCACGGTTTTGGATTTAAACTGTGGGCGTAAGTTTCAAACCCGTGGGAGGCAGAAGAGCTGGGGGGACCCTCGGTTGCAGAATTGTGCAAGGCTGGAATGCCTCAGGTTTTAGGTGGTGGGCCATTTGGGGCTGTTTAGTTACTGGATCATGACATCACTAACTCCTTGCCAAAACAATTCAACGACTAAGTGGTTGCCTTGAATGGAATCCAGCTGGACTCCCCTCTATATGGCGGGATGTACTTGCTGGAGCCTTGGTACGGGACCCACGGTTTTTAAGGTGCACCTGTTGGGGTTTTTAGCAGATTGTGAAATTGGGTAATTAGATCTCTGGTGGATTAATCACATAGTGGGCCTTTCTGAGCATATGGTTTGTCCCGCTTAATGTAGCAATATTACTTTAGGTTTATCCCAAGGTTGTGCTTGTGGCAACATTAAATGGGAGCAAAGTGGGACCCACAAGGATTATGGTTTAAGTCAGACTTGCCACTTTGTATGATTTTGGATTTATAGGCTCCATTATGTGGGTATATTTATTTAGTGGAAATTTTGCAAGGGAAACCCCCTGGGCTTATTTCTGTTGGCCCTGGTTGGGTACATTTGAATTAAGGTCTTTTTGGACGACTCCCTGGTATCTCTCGCTGGAAGTTATTTTTGGTTCTTTCTTGCTCGACCTTTCTTTATCCTATCCTTTCCCCCTTGCAGCCGGGGTGTGTGTGGCCTTATTGAGAAGCTGAGATTGCTTTGGTTTTGATGAGAATCTGTCTGTACTTCTAGCTGGGTACCTCTGGTGGGATTTTTTGGTGGTTCTTTGAGTGGAGGTTAGCTGATGGTTTGCTTCGTCTGGATCCGATGATAGAGTTTCCTTTGGGATGGCCTTAGTTTTCTCTTATCCAGATTCTCTGGGGATGTTCTGCCCATTACTTATTGATGACTTGTAGGGGTCTCCCGCCGCTTATGTTTGGCGACCCTGTGCGCAGGGTAGGTTGGTAATTTGTGTTGGTCGGTTTTGAGCTGGAGTTTTCTGGGACTGATCTGTCGTTGCTTCTTTTGGCTGGCTAGGGGTCTATCTCCCCCTGGTACTTTACTCATAGAGTTCTGATGATTCCCTTTTCGTTGTTCTTTGGACCTGTGGTATGATCCTTGGGGGCTCTTTTGTCAGAGCCTTTATTTGGCTGTGGAGGTTCCGTTTCTTCGCTTGCTCAGGCTTCGTCAGTTTACCTGGTTGGTTAGAGGAAAAGCCCCTTTGACTTCCTGAGCTTAGAGGTTTGGTTATTCTCTTAGCTATATAGAGATTCTTTGGCAAATCTTCTTAGGAGAGTAGGTCTTTTCTTGTCTGAGATTTGGAGCTTTTTTTTGGAGCTGAGCTTCAGCAGGATTTTGTTCTCTTGTGTTGGATGAGGTGTTCTTGTCCTATCCATGCGGGTTATGCATGGAATTTGTTTTATTAGGAGTTCTCCTGCTGTTAAGCAGGGGTTAGGTGTGTTTTGTTATAGTGTTACTAAGCTTTTTCGTTTCCTTTTGGTTATATTGGTAAGTGATGTAACAACCTGGGGTATACCCCTTGAAAACATGTACATTTTTTTTATGTTACAATTAATTACCTAAAAAAAACACTAACATGAGTTTGTTTTGCTTTCAAATTACCTTTTCCAATGATAAATTAAAGTTTCAATTTTTCATTATACCCTTCAAAGTAATGAAACCCAAACTCCACAATTTTTGTTCGTTTCCGTGAACTTAAAACAACCTTAAAGCTTAACATAGGATTCATACAATCCAATGTCCTCAAAACCCAACTCAAGTCTCAATCATATATGTATGTCTCATGCTAGGATTTATTCTAATAATAAAATATCAACACAAATCACCACAAATCACAAAGGTTGGTCTAGATCCTACCTCAAGGACATTCCACCATCAAGAATTGAACCTCTAGTGAGCTCCAATCCACCAAAACTCAACACGAACGACTTGAAGGAGCTTCCAACGAACACCTACGCTCTCCCACGGTGGCTCGCTCAAGGAAACGGCAAAATCTTAGCCTCCAACGAACATAGAAACCCTCATGGACCTCCAAAAGCTAAACCCTAGATCACTCCTAAGCTTTAGAGAGAGAGGAGAGAAGAGAGAATGGTAAAACCAGCCCAAAAATTGAAATTTATAGCCGCTACCCGACACAGACCGATCGATCCGTCTTGAGACCGATCGATCCGTCTTTCGCGACTGCACTGTTAGTCCAAAACAAACATATCTTCTTCATTCGAACTCCAAATAGGGTCGTTCTTATGCTCAATCTAAAGCCCTAGAAGTCTACTTTCCAATGGTTCAAACCTCATACCAGGATTCATTTTGTACAAAACGTTATGGCCAATTTCGTGAAGGTATACCACTTCCCTTCACACACTTTTTATATATTTTTGTCCGAACATCCATTTGAGCCTCATATTCTTCCTCTAATACATCTTTCATGCGTATCCAAGCTCAAAACACTCACCAAGATCGAGTTTTAATTCTTACTCTCATCAGCACTTGATCATTTCTAAAATAAAATGGGTTAGGGTCTCACAACTCTTCCTCCTTAAAGATTTTCATCCCTGAAATTCAACTTTGAAACTCAAGCTAAACACCACCCATTAATCATCTACTGGTGCTATGGCATTGGCTTTAGCTAATAGAAGCGGCTAAGCAAAGACAATGAAGTTGCAGACACGTGCTGAACTAGCGTGACGTGTAAAAAGCATCGGTGATGTTGAGCATGCGCTGGTTCGCGTTTGGTGACTATCCGGTATTGAGTTAACACAGCTGGGAAAGGTGATTTGCATGTCTGCTGAGACAGCTTCAATAGGAACATTTGCTATGGCAGTGGGTTAATGATGTAAACTTTCTGGTATTGAGAATACCAAGGGCTATCTGTTAGCCGGTGTGCACATTGTGTGTAAACTAACAGATTCGGTATGGAGAAGATTTTGTTTGGCAGACACAAATACCGCTGGTATTGTGGAAACCCCAGCAAGGACTACAGCTTCCAAGTGGGCAGGTTTTGCTGAAAGGGGTGCAAGTGGGGCTATTTGGTGCTGGTGGTAAATTGTGGGGTCCATCAATTGGTGGACCCCACTTATCTCTCAAAGACACTACCATTACATGAGGAAAGTGGGACTCACCAGCTTTTTTCAGAACTATGGCCTGCTGCGGGTTTTTTGGTTTTAAGTGGTATTGTGATTTTCTGTATGGGTAACACACTTTAGTGGGATAGCACCACTTCTCCAATCTAGTGGTGCACTTGGCAGTTGTATTATTAGGATATGATGCAATGCGGGTCCGTCCCACTAATTTGTGGCCATACATGTTGTTTGGGTACTTCTGAATTAAGGTCTCTTTGGACGGCTCCTTGATACCTCCTGTTGGAAGTTATTTTGGGTTCTTTCTTTCTCGAGTTTTCTTATATCCTATCTTTCCCCCTTGCAGCCGGAGTGTGTTGCCTTATTGAGGAGCTGAGGTTGCTTTGGGTTAGATGAGGATCTATCTATACTTCTAGTTGGGTACCGATGGTGGGGTTTTGGTGATTCATTGAGTGGGGTTCTAGCCGATGGCTTGCTTTGTCTCGATCAGATGGTTGAGTTTCCTTTCAGATGGCCTAGGTTTCTCTCAGCTGGATTCTCTGAGGATGTTCTGCCCATTACTTATTGCTGGCTTGTAGGGGTCTCCCACCGCTTATGTTTTGCATCCCTGTGCGCATGATAGGTTGGTAATTTGTGTTGGCCGGTCTTGAGCTGGAGTTTTCTGGGGCTGATCTGTCGTTGCTTCTTTTGGCTGGCTAGGGGCCCATCTACCCCTGGTACTTTACTCATAGACCTCTGATGGTTCCCTTTCGGCTGTTGTTTGGACTTGTGGTTTGATCCTTTGGGGCTCTTTTGTCAAAGCCTTTATTTGGCTATAGAGGTTTCTTTTCTTTACGTGCTCAGGCTACGTCAGTTACCTGATTGGTTAGAGGATAAGCCCCTTTGACCTCCTAAGCATGGAGGTTTGGTTATTCTTTCAGCTTTATGGAGGTTCTTTGGCAAATCTTCTTAGGTGAGTAGGTCATTTCTTGGCTAAGATTTGGAGCTTTTCGAGGAGCTGAGCTTCAGCAAGATTTTGTTTTATTGTGTTGGAAGACCAATTCTTTTTGCTAGATTGTTGTATATGTTAGTATTTTCTATCCATGCGGGTTGTGCGCGGAATATGTTTTTTTGTATGCCCCTTGGAAATTTATATTTTCTTTTTTTTTATGTTACAATTAATTACCCAAAAAAAATCCAATCTCTTAGGGAACACAACCCCACACACTTACAATTACACAGTAGAGCAAACAAACTCCATGCTGAAAACCCACGAGGAACTCAGTTCTCCGATCACCCGACTCCGATAGAATCCATTCTCTAAGTGTAACTCACGAACCTCCCCGAAACCACCAAACTAAGAATCAACCCACGATCCCGATCACAATATCCAGATTATCCGCTACACTAAGCCTTCAACTCTCAGACCTCATTCATACCCACGCAAACTCCATCAATCCTCATACCTCGTACAACACATCCTGTTGCGTCGAGACCTCACTTCACAAAGTTGCGCTTCATTATCCTAACTCCCATTAGGTAAATCACTGCCACGTCACAGCCTCAAGCCCAGTGTCCAAGCAACTCACATAGAAAGCACACGGCACTAGATAAAGAAAATCCAACCATAGGACCTTCTATCCAAAATTACTAATAACCCCCACACTTTCGCTCATCGAGTACGCACCTATCGCCAACACCTTAACACATGGTTTCTCTCTTATCACTCTAGGCCATCCGAGCCACACAGTACATTGCTGAACCTTATTATTCCACACTTTGTCATCCTGGGAAAACAGCATACCTACCTTTAAAACCCAAGGTCGAACATTATTAACCTCCAAACATATCACATTCAGGAAACACTGTCTTAGCATCAAACCAACCACATTATCGAACCCTTCTATGGTTCTTTTCAAACCTCATGCACCCAGCACGATCCCCAAACATGATCTTATGAGCATAACAACCAAACCACATATCTACATTCTCGTAGGAATCCCACAAAACTAATAGTCGAGAATTTTAACACATATACAATTCAATCATTGAGTTCTCTTGGGACCTCTCAACAAGAATTAAAGCTATTGACATTTCATACAAATCAAGCAACATTTCCTAACACTCGAGTTCGCAGGGTAAAGAAAACATATCCTTCAAGGAACTATAGGCAAACAAACCCACGCTCCTACGACCCCAATGCTTTATTCCTATCAAGGAAAATAATCGCACTGATCAATCAACCACAAAATATATCTCTAGCCAGGAAAAATCACGAGTCAGCTTTAGACTCTCACTCCATGCCACTACCTCTTAGAGTTACCATACATAATAAATGTATTCCTCGTCGCACCAGAACCTCACCGTTTATCCACCACTACACAACGCCATACATACTCGCATCATTTTAGAGCATCTTTTCACAAGGTCGCATCACACTAGCTCGATTCCGAAAAGGTAGGTAATAACCAAACAAGTAGGCAAAAGTCATACTACAGTCTCGAGTTCGCAGCTCTAGTACACTCATCAGAAAACACAAAACATCTAACTAGTAACACGTGTCTCACATGCACATAGCTATCTGAACATGAAAGCAACTACACATCACACGAACAAAACAAACCTTGCTTATCAACTCTAGACCAAAGGCACCACCCTATCGCTCGCCCTTTGAGGGTAACAAAACACCACCACATCTAGGCCTTAGCCAAATATAGACCACCGTCATCATCTTCTTAAAGGATCTCTACCCATCAACATATCATCATAAAATGACCGAGTCAGTCGCACCGATAATATCTACAACATGCCTTACAAATCTCACATACCCACGCTCACATTCGTGCCATACACCATGTACCCCACAAAGTCTCCTAATCTTGAGAACGACAACCTTAGCCACAAACCTTTCTCCATCAAACTTTTCGAGCAAACTCGAATCATCATTCACCATATCACAACCATCACCAATACACATCTCTTCGTTCATGCGTGTATCTCTAGAATCTATCTGTCAACAACATCTCCAACCCACATACTCACCATCGTATAACTTCCACTTCTATCACAGGATGTAACTTAGCAACACACCTCAAAAGAAGATCACTGGTCATCTACAGATTCTCAAAACTATCTAACACTACAATGGCTACCAACAACACCCCATAGGGCAAGGGATATCCCAAACACTGTCTAAACTTAGACTTTCTAACACACCTTAGGCCAAAGATTATTATGCTCCTGTCCACTATGCTCCCATCCATACCAAATCTCAGGGCACACGACTCGTGATGTACATATGCCACAACGTGCCCAAAACCACTCCTCCTATCCAACTACAACAAATAACCTCTAAGAAGTTTCACACAGCCCACCACACTCATTCATCAGGCTACTGGTAGCACGACATCCAATGGACAACTACTACAATCACCCCAGCTCATATGGGCACAAAACACACCAAACAATCAACGGTCATCTCACGGGCTTATACCCACCACGATTATTGACCACCAAGTCATATTCTCAAAACCCACATCACCATCTGGACTTAACTCGTCCTAGCCACACGGGCGTAACTCCTATAGCAAGGAGACCACAATATCTAACTAGGTTAAACTCAACTTAACCTCCAAAATCCAACACATTTTCACATACCGAGGAAAGCTACAAAGTAATGCGACAATCCGGATAACTAATTCAGATTTCTCATAGAAAGAACGTTGGCCAAAAGCTTTTCTATTTCGAACCCAAAAGTAGTTGATCGGACGCCAAATGGCATGCCACCTCACCTTAAGACTCAACCCTCCATGCTCATATAAACACATAACATGCGCAAAATAATTCAATCGCAAACCCATGCAAGCACACAATTCATGCCGTGTAGTGGTGCCTAATCTCATCAAGCAAGTCACACCTATAGGTCATTATTATTCTCACGGCTCCTAGGTATTTGAACCTAGAGCTCTAATACCATTTGTAATGACCCATCCCCGAGTCAAAACATATAAGAACTATAACCCCTTCCAAACATAAACATTAGCGCTACCTAACCAGGTTATCAAGAGTATTCCCTTCATTTAGACATTTATAAGATTCCAATTTAACAAAACCATTCAAGAATAGATGATATTATATGTTCAACTTTAAACTTACATAGTAATTACATTCACCCACTTTACTTTACATACAAACATAATTCAAGGTACTGTGAAACAAATCGTTCCTTTAGCCTTTTTCCAACATCCTTTCGTTATCCAAGAATCACTCTTGAGCTTCGAAACCTGAAGTGGTTTTAGTATACAACATGAGCCAAAGCTTGTACGATAAACACTAACTCTATGGTAAGCATGATTTGTGAGGTGCGATGGGTGCAACCGAGGTAAAATGCAAGTTCCATCAATTTGTTATAAATTTCC
>JAUMHN010386946.1:0-16926 GCA_032360265.1 Heliamphora ciliata
AGAACTATAATTGCACTCTGACCCATAATCTCAAGACCATCTTGCATTGAGCTCATGTTATTAAATGCTTAACATTTTTTCCTACATTAAGATTCTCGATATCCCCCAATTAAATTTAATTATTGACAATTTAATTTAATCGGCATCTTAAAATTCCTTAAACCCTTCTATTTAACTTATTTGACCACCGGATAATCAAATCCACCTATAGGATTTGACCCGATCAAAACTTATAAGCTTTCTTAAGGGGGTATCTTCAATCCCGATCATTCGAGATGTTCGTTAATAATTAATATTTATCATATAAATAATATTGCTATCTAACTCATCGGGATTAGAGACTCATATAAGATCATACACTCTAATGAATCAAAACAACAAATATTAAATATAAGAGTACAAGCACTATTCATAATAACCTTGGGGTGTTAATTAATGTATATAATTAGTATAAAATTAATTACCCCAGTGTGTCCCGTTCAATACATACAAAGTGTATTAGTACAGAGAGTCGGAACAATAGACGACGCTATTAACAATTTCTCATAACCAAGACAGGCCTACTAAAACTCTGTGCTACGGTCGTACTGATGGTATGCCCATTTCCATCTAAGTTGTGAATATAAAACTTATATTCTGCAAGAACCTAAAATCTGATCTTTTGTGTGCAAGTCGTATTCTACACACTAGATTAAATACTGTACAGAATAAATGACATCCATGTATAATCATTAAAGAAATGATATACATACATTACTTATTAAGATTCTCATAAAATAAAAAATTAATTTTATTAAAATAAAATTAAATACCAAAAATATAGTTTTTAATACACCAACCCTAACAATCTCCCACTCATACTAAAAAATCATGCTGCCATACATCTGACTCCCAAGCCCTCTACATGACTATCAAAAGTCTTAGTTGATAAGCTCTTTGTAAAAAGATTTGCAAGGTTGTCTCCTAATACAATCTTGGTTACAACAACATCATCTCTCTGAATAATTTCTAGTATCAGGTGATACTTACCCTAAATGTGCTTTCCTTTCTTGTGGACCCTTGGCTCCTTTGAGTTTGTAGCTACTTCGCTATTGTCACAATAAAGTGTAATAGTCAATTGAATTGAAGGGATCACCTCTAGATCCAATAGGAAGTTTCTAAGCCAACCAGCCTCCTTGGCTGCTTCAGAAGCTTCCACGTACTTGACCTCCATGGTAGAATCAGCAATGTAGGACTGTTTGATACTCCTCCAACTTATAGCTCCACCTCCTAAGGTAAACACATATCCTGAGCTAGACTTGCGGGAATTCTTGTCAGACTGAAAATATGAGTCTGTGTACCCCAAAGGTACTAGATTGTCTGTCTGATAAATCAACATATAATCTCTAGTCCTTTTTAGGTAATTGATTATATTCTTTACCACAGTCTAATGCTTCTGCCTTAGATTAGACTGATATATGCTAACCATGCCAATGGCAAAGCAGATGTCGGGTCTAGTGTAAAGCATAGCATACATGAGGCTTCCTACTGTCAAAGCATAAGGAACCGCCTTCATCTTTTCTATCTCATCAGGTGTCTTAGGAACTGCCTCTCTTAGAATTCTGCATGCTAAAACGAGCAAGAATATCATCGATATACTTTACTTGTGATAAGTCTAACATCTTTTATTTTCGATCTCGTACAAGCTTGATCCTAAGGATGTGATTGGCTTCTCCCAAGTCCTTCATATCAAACTGCCCAGATAATTATACTTTTATCGTAGATAACGCCCCCACATCGTTTTCGATGAGTAAGATATCGTCTACATCAAGTACTAGAAAGATCACCACGCTTCTGTCATGCTTCTTGTACAGACAAAACTGATCTGGACTCTGATCAAAACCATAGGACTTAATGGCTTGATCGAACCGAGTATTCCAAAGCCTCGATGCCTGCGTAAGTTTATAAGCGGATCTCTTAAGCTTGCACAACATGTGCTCTTTGTCATTTGCTATGAAATTGTCTGGTTGTATCATATAGATACACACTTCAAGACTTCCGTTAAGAAAAGTTATCTTAACATCCATTTGCTAAATCTCGTAATCGAAATGAGCAGCAATGGATAAGAGAATCTGGATAGACTTAAGCATGGCTACTGGTGAAAAGGTTTCCCCATAATCGATCCATTCTTTCTGTGTGAACCCTTTTGTAACAAGTCTAGCTTTGAAGGTTTCAACCTTCTCGTCTGCTCCTCTCTTCTTCTTGTAAATCCACTTGCATCCAATAGATTTTATCCCTTCGGGTGGTTCTACAAGTTCCCAGACCTAATTGAAATACATAGATTTCATCTTAAAATTCATAGCCTTTTGCTAAATATCTGCATCTTTATCTTGAAGTACTTCATTGTAGTTATAGGGCTCGATATCTTATTCTGCCGGGATCCTGTCAAAAGACTTTTCCAAGAACATATACTGATCAGGTTGATGAATAACCCTCCCACTACGACGAGGCACTACCGGTGTCTGTGTACTAGCAGTAACATGTTGTGCAGAATCTGAACCTGTACAGCAGCACCCTGTTTATGATTTGCGCCTGTCCCGATAATTTTCCCACTACGATGAGGCAATGGGATATCAGTGACTTGTGGTTCCTCTTCTATTTTACTGGTATTTCTTCTCAGTTCTTCCAGAATAATGTTGCTTTTCGGCGTATGGTCCATAATATAATCATCTTCAAGGATTTGGGCATTGGTGCTAACAATGACCTTATAATCCTTAGAATTGTAAAACAGACTACCCTTCATTCCTTTGGAATACCCCACAAAGAAACAGACTTCTATTCTCGGTTTCAATTTACCCGCGTTCCCTTCCAGTACTTGTGCTGGACACTCCCAAATTCGAATGTGTTTCAAACTAGGCTTACGCCCAGTCTACAATTCTGTGGGAGTAGAAGGTAGTGACTTAGAAGGTACCAAGTTCAGAATGTAAGTTTCTGTCTCTAATGTGAGTCTCCAAAACGAATCGGGCAAACCTGAATAACTCATCATGGACCTTACCATCTCCATAAGAGTCCTATTGCTTCTTTCAGCTACACCATTCAGTCGCAGAGTGCCAGGTGCAGTCAATTGGGATGTAATCTCTTCTGATGATAGGTAATCCCTAAACTCTCCAAAGAGGTACTTTCCACCATGATCGGATCGTAGTGATTTGATACTTTTACCTGGACGCTTCTCCGCATCTGTTTTGAATTTTTTGAATTTCTCAAAACATTTAGACTTACGGTGCATCAGGTAAATGTATCCATACCTTGAGTAGTTATCAATGAAACTGACGAAGTACTCAAAGTCATCTTTAATCCAGATTGTCATAGGACCCCACAAATCAAAATGAACCAATTCCACAGTTCTTTAGCTCTATAGCCTTTGGCTAAAAAGGGCTTCTTGGTCATCTTACCCTATAAAAAAGATTCATAGACTGAAAGTTCCTCTACTTCCAATGAACTCAAAGGTTCATCTTCTACCAGTCTGTTTATCCCTTTTAGATTAATATGATCCAAGCGTAAGTGTTAAAGAAACGTTTGGTTCATTAAAGAAGGAAACTTTCTCTTATATGATAAATTAAATGTGTTATTCAATTCAGTTAGTTGCAGTGTAGGAAAGATAGTAGATGCAACATACAGATCATCCACCAATGTACTAGAACAAATAAAATATTTATTTTTCTTCACAACGACAGAGTCACCAAAATGAGCAGAATATTTGTCCTTTTTTAAACTCGAGACAGAAATTAAATTTTTTCTAATTGAAGGTACGTAAAGACAATATTTTAGAAATAGTATCCTATTTTTACTAAAATTAAGAGTGACATCTCCTACCACAATTGCTGCCACCCTTGTATTATTGCTCATATGTAGGTATATTTTTTCATCACTGAGCTGCCTGATTTCTTAGAATCCCTGCAAAAAATTACAGACAAGATTAGTGGCTCATGTTTCTACACATAAGGTGCCAGTAGATAACACTACTAAATATGTTTCAACCACCAGTGAATAGAAATTACTTGGTTTGTTCTGCTTATTGAGAAAAATCAGACACTGCTTTTTTCAATGCCTTAACTGGTTACAGTGATAGCACTTGCCTATCGGCTTCTTCACATCAGCTTTTGGTCCATTAACTGCTTTTGAAGCTGTGCCTCCTTGTGTCTGAACTTTTTTCTTCTTCTTGTCTTTCGGCTTAGATGAAGAATCTTTCTCGGCCATATACATAGAACCTGGCTTCCTAAGAACACTCTCAGCTGCTTGAAGTGCCTTAAGAAGTTTTACCAATGAAAAGCTGAGCTTGTTCATGGTATAGTTCAGGAGGAACTGCTTAAAACTTTCAGGCAGTGACTGGAGTATGATATCGACTTGGGTTTTTCTGTTAATTTTAGCTCTTAGGATCTCTAGTTCATTTAGAAGACTGACCATCTTCAGAACTTGATCCCTAACTGGGGTACTTTCAGCCATGTTTGCATTCATTAGAGACTTCATGGCCAGCCTAGCAGCACGATTTTGATTTCTAAACATTTCTTTGAGGTTCATAATCATGTCATAGGCATTGGGTATAGACTGATGCTGATACTGCAAAACATTTGACATTGAAATCAAAATGTAATAGCGAGTCATCTGATCAGCTTTTTACCACTTCTAATGGGCCTGGGTTTCCTGTTCGGTTGCCCTCATATCAGATACCGGTGGACATATCTCAGTTAATACAAACTTGTAATCCTCGACAATTAAGACAATGTCCAAGTTTTATTTTTAGTCAATATAGTTCAGTCCCGCAAGTTTGTTTTATTTGAGTATTGAAGTGAGTGGGTTGAAAGCTATTTTAATATTGAGAATCACATAATTAAAAATACCGTTAATTATGACGAGCAAAACTTTGAATTTATTTTAATTTGGTTTTTTACCATTTTAAAAGAAATTTGCCAGCAGCCTGGTACCCTGTGAATAGCATGCCTTGATGGACGGACGTCTACTATTCATCGTATGTCCAGACAGGTCAATTTCTATTAATTTTACTATCTATGTAACTGACCCTGCTAAGTAAAATTAAATAGATGACATAGTTTCGGTCCAGTATATAATAGTAGTGACTCAGATGGAGAGTATTCTATTATATACAGTTAAGTGCTAACCATAACCTAATTTCAAATCAATCGCTTCGTAATGAACCCTTCAGATGGAGAAGTGATCCACACTAACAATTATCCAGAATTATTCCAAAAGGAGATTTGTACAGGTGATATCGCAATTAATTTGTTTGATGGGGAGGAGGGCCATACTGCCAACACGCAGAATTTAATTACATCGCCTATAAACTGGTGATGGTGACCACGAGATTTATCTGTGAATAAATTTTTTCTCCCACTTAGATTTTTAAAACATTTTTTAGGGTTATAAAAATTTGTTTAAATAAAATAAATTTATTAATTTTAAAAATCATACAATCTGAAAGAATCAAAATTTTTTCCGTATATACGATTCCAAAGATTCCGGTTTGCCAAACCATCTATTCGTGTTTTAATGCGCAACAAATAAAATGTAATAAATGCACAATTTTTTCTTTAATTTTTTAGCTAACGTAGTAATTAAAGACATTTATTTATTTTATTTTCTGTTTTACATTTTTTGAAAAAAATAATTTATTTAGATTAAATATTTTTTTATTTAATTAATTCAAAATTTAAAATTAATTTTTACGTTTTTCCAAGATATTCGATTTTATAAAAAATCTTGTTAAATGTGATATTTTAAAAAAAATAAAATATCTAAAGTTTTTCCATTTAAGTAAAAAAATTTAATAAGAAAAACATAATTTTATTTTTTATTACAAAATATTTTAATTAAAATCAAATTTTCTGAATTAATTAAATTAACAAGATAAATAAAACAGATATAAATCATCGACGCAGCATAAGAGAATATATATGCAAGATATGTATATATCCCGATTTTATGATCAAAGCGAAACACTAAAGTGTTTTAGTCTCATGTTGAAGATAAGCTGTAATAATCACTGCTTGAACCAGTTTTATGTATTCCGATTATATCAGGCTTCTCTGATACAATGTGATATACAAATATATCACTTGAGGATCAAAACATATCAGATCATCGCGATCAAAACAGCCCCAAACTTGCCAAGCCACCGCCGGCACTGCCCCTAGCCACCGGCATCAGGCTGCTTTTGTGTTGCCTCGTTGCTCTGTTTTCGATGCTTTTTATACTAAAAAATAGCTCTCAAAAAGTAATATTTTTTTAATCAAAAAACTAGCTCAAATATTGCCCAAAAAACAGCCTGAAAACTACTTGGAAAAAGCTACCGCCGTAAGCCGCCGCAAGTCGCTGTCACCCCAAACAACCCACTATTTGGGCTTTTTTCGGTGATGTTTTGGCTCTTATTTTTTCTAAAAAAATAGCTCAAATATCCAGCAAGATGCTTCTTCGAAAAATGCCTCAAAAATAGTCTAAAAAATCAAGAAAAATATCCCCATGCAGTGCCTGTTTGCACAGCCGCTGCTGCCGAAAAACTGCTGCTGTTTTGCATCTTTTGCCATCTGTTTTTAGCCTAGTTTTTTAATGGTTTTTGGATAGTATTTTAAGGTATGTTTACTGCTAATTTATGCCTAAAAAATTGCTCAAAAAATAGTTCAAAAAATGTCTCGAAAAATTAACAAAACCGCCACCGGTGGTGGGCTATTTTTGTCAATTTTTTCGACTGTTTTTGACTTATTTTGACGGCTATTTTTATTGCATAAACACTGCAAAAATTTACCCAAAAAAAACTATTTTAAAATCGTTAAAAACTTACCGCGATCAGTGGCCCATAAAATCCCAAAACCACCGTCGGTGTCACCGCCTGTTCTTCGTGTTCTTTGATATTCAACCTATTCTTAAAATAATTTAAACAGATATTTAAAAAAAGATACAGCTATTACATCGATACCTATGTTCCGAAAGCTCGCATTCGATTCTAGAAAAAACTTAATCTATCACGATCAACTCTTGTGATTAAAAAATTAAATTATCATCCAAACCATTCAATCAAACATGAAAAAATAGATGATCATAAAATCGGGATTAGAATGTTTGCAAAACAAAGTTAGTAGAGTTCCAAAACTACCCGACCCCGATAAACTGTAAACAAAAAATAAAATGGTTTTGATACCAATTTATTGGATGCAAAACTGCAAAGATTATTATTTTTGTAAACGATTTTCAATAAAAGTTAACTGGATGGGCAAACGTCGAAACGGGCTCTACATAAAATTTTTAATGTCGAACGATTAAAATAAAAACCGGTGTAACCACAGTTAATTTAGAAGAATACCTTTATTCGATCAATTCTTCAACTACGATTTTGATTCCGAGTTGAAGTTCCCATCAGATCTTCTACTGTATTTCTTATGCGATTCCCAAACATAGTGTGGGCTACGAACCTTCGTAAACTCGTACTGGCAAAACTCGGACAGTTTTAGTCTTAAAGACAAGTTATGAATATGGTTCAGTCTACCCGCATATTTATAATGCTACAACAGGGACCTGTAGAGTAATTACGAATCAAACTTCTAGTGGAATACAGATACGTATCCAGCAGTTTTCGCAGTTAAGTAAACCTCATAGCGGCATCTACAATTATGAAAATCTTGTAGCGGTTTTTGCAATTTTTATAAAATACTAAATTACGGTTCACACCACTAAAGAACTATAATTGCACTCTGACCCACAATCTCAAGACCATCTTGCATTAAACTCCTGTTATTAAATGCTTAACATTTTTTTCTACGTTAAGATTTTCGATACTTGCCAATTAAATTTAATTACTGACAATTTAATTTAATCGGTATCTTAAAATTCTTTAAGCCTTTTTGCTTAACTTGTTTGACCGCTGGATAATCAAATTCACTTGCAGGGTTTTTGGCCTGGTTAAAACTTATAAGCTTCCATAGGGGGTATCGTCAATTCCGATCATTTGAGATGTGAATTCCGTTAATAATTAATATTCACCATATAAATAATATCGCTATCCGACTCACCGAGAATATAGACCCATATAAGATTGCACCCTCTAATGAATCAAAATAACGATTATTAAATGTACGCAAATCAATAATTATTTCAAGATTAAGAGTATAAGCACTATTCATAATAATCTTGGGGTGTGAATTAATTTATATAGTCAGTACAAAATTAATTACCCCATTGTGTCCCGTTTAATACAAACAAAGTGTACTAGCACAGAGAGTCGGAACAATAGATGACACAATTATCTGTTCTCCGTAACCAAGACAGGTCTACTAAAAAACTCTGTACTACAGTCGTACCGATGGTATGTTAATCGAACTTTCTTCTTTGCAACACATTATTTGATAAAGTGATATCTTGTATCAATATGCTTGCTACGATCATGGAAGACTGTATATTTCATGAGTGCAAGTGCCAATTAATCATCTACAAATATCTCTGTCGCTTCTTCTTGGACAAAATTTAGCTCCTTTAGCAAATTCTTTAATCATATGGCTTGGCAGACACATGACGTGACAGTTACATATTTGACTTCACATGTGAAAAGTGTGACAATTAGTTGTTTTTACGAAATCCAATGAAAGTCGTGTTTCCTATATAGAATAAGAAACCGATTGTGCTCTTTCAATCATCCAAGTCTCCAACCCAGTCACTATCATTGTAACCAACAAACTTGAAATTGTTAGGCGATGAATAAAATAAACCAAAATCAAGTATACCTTTTATATAGCGAAGAATCCCCTTGGCTGTCTTCATGTGTGTCATAGTTGGCGTCTCCATGAATCGACTCACGAGTCTAACTCCAAGTAGTATGTCCGGTCTTGTGCATGTCAAATAGCGCAAGCTTCCAACTAAGCTCTTGAAAAGTGTTGGATCCACTTTTTCTCCATCATCATGCCTTGACAACTTGATTCTGCATTCCACGAGCGTGCTTGTTAGCTTGCAATCACTTATGTTGAATTTCTTTAGAACTTCCTTTACATAACCTTCTTGAGAAATGAAAATTTCATCTTTCATTTGCTTGACTTCAATTCCAAGATAATATGACATATGCCCAATACCAATATCTGTCATTTCAAGTTTTCGAACCATGATTTAAAAGAAACTACATGCATGCAAAGTCTCAACATCAAGAACAACTCAAAAATCAACCTTAATCCTAACTTCTAGCTTATTTAACTTAATTTCATTCATGTTTTTTGATTTTTAATCTACAAGAATGGAGGGAGAGAGACAAGAATTGAGTTGTATTTGAGAGGTTTAGATGAGTTTTCTTACCTTTAAGTTTGATTCTCGGTTGGAGGTGTGAAGGATTTAGCTTTGGTGCACAAACTCCTTTTTTTCTTCCCTTCTTCTTCCTCTTTTCTTCTCTACTGTATTCCTCACACTCAACACTTAGCTAACAAAAATCAAAATTTTGGGACTTGGACGGGGGTGTCTTAGCCAAGAGGGAAATGGGAGGTTTTGTAGCCAAAGATGTAGTGGGAGCAATTATGGCATGTAAGGCTTTGGTCCAAACATAGTGCATGCAAAGGGCATGAGGTCACAATTGCATGAGCTTGAGTGTGGGAGAAGTTGGGGAAAGGGTGATCGGTCTAGCTAAATCTATGGGCCATGGTGGTAGTTTTGTGATTTTTTTGTATTTTAATGGTTTATGATGGTATAATTATACTATATTGTCTAAAAAAATGTTCAAAAATTAACCTAATGTGTATTTTTGTTCATTTTTTCATAGAATTAATTTAAATTATAAATTTTAAGGTTAGTACATTATTTTCATAATTTAGAATTAATTTAACAAGGTTTGATTATGATTTTGGTGAAATATTGGTCAATTTAAGCTTTTTTTTTTAAGAAAAAATGTATAATTTTAACTTCAATTTATAATTTAGTGTATATGATTTTAATCATTTTAATGTAATTGGATAGAATTCACTTATTTTATAAATTATAGTTGTTTTAGCATCATTTCATTGAGTATGTGGTTGAATTTGGGTCAAATTAAGCCTTTTTTTTGTAAAGATATATCAATTTGATGTTTAATTGAGCCTTGGTGTACTTAGATTTATACTAAAAATATTCTTATTCTTGCAAGGCTTACATTATTATATTATAGTGTGTGTGTGTGTGTATATATATATATGTAATGACAGCATTTTGGATTCTCTTAATATATATAAGGCATCATGTGTTTTATTATTGCATAAAATAAGAAAATTTGACACTTGGCACAAATAGGGTGGGCCGACCATGATGGGTATTATGGTCTTTTAGTATTTTATTTTATTATTATTTCTTTCATTTTTTGGGATTGAACTATAATTATACATTATTTTATGAAACTTTAGGATTTTGATTCGCAAATTAAATTTGATTAGTCTAATTCTTATCGGTTTAGCTCTACTAAATCACGAGATTTAAAACTAGTCTCTTGCAATTAGTCTTGGTCTGTATGGAGAAAACTTATGAGCAGTTATTCGATATTCTTTTAGGAGGTCTAAAACCTCACCCTGAAAGTGGGAACCATTATAAGAAATAATCTCGTGCGGAACTTTGTATCGGCAAATGAGGTTTGCCTTGATAAACTTAGCTGCATGGGAGGCTTTCAGAATAGGGTAGGAAGCGACTCCAACCCACTTTGTAAAATAGCCGATAGGCACAAGAATGAATTCATGCCCGTTTCATACCTTGGATGTTATCTTTCCTATTACGTCGATTCCCCAAACTGAAAACTGCCATGATGAAATGCTGTAAAGCTGAGACGGCGGCACGTGAATAAGGTTAGCGTGGACTTGACATTTTTGACACATTCAAACGAACTTATAACAGTCTGCCTCCATTGTCATCCAAAAATACCCTTGGCATAGGATTTTTTTGGCTAACATTAATCCGTTCATGTGGGGTCCACAGACTCCTTTATGAATTTCTTGTTAGGGTTGTATACTGAACACCATAGTTTTATTTTGATTTTTTTTTGAGTAATTAAATGTGATATAAAAGGAAAAAAAAAAGTGACACAAATACAAGGGGCATACCCCAAGCCTTATAAACCACCACCAAAACAAAGCCAGAAGTAACAACAAAAAAATAGCTTTAGGCTGAGCTGGAGCCAAACACAATATACGACTTTAGGCTAAGCCGGAACCAACTATACAAGAAAAAGCCAAATTATGGATGCCTAAACCATAACACCAAAAGGGTAATGGGCTAGAAAGCCATAAACCAAGAATAAAACAGGGGCACAAAACAAACCAAAACAATTTGTACACAAACCTGCCCAAACAATTAAGCCCAAGCAAGAACAAAATAGGGGCACCAGTTCAAAACCAGACCTGCTATGCTAAAAAACCCGCAACAGCAAGGAAACAGCCAAAAAATAGGGAGAAATCGCATTAATACAGTAGTTACACACAACCGCAATATCCTGCCTTCAACAATTGAAAACCCGAAATGAACAAAGGAAAGGCCAGAACAGCGAGGCAACAGCCCAAGGTGCAGCATAAGCCCACAGGACCGAGAACAATAAACTGGCCAAAAAAGAGGCCCAACGCAACAGCCCCAATGAACCAACACACACACACCCACTCACGCACAGAAACCCTTACACAAGCTGTAAGGGGAAGGTGAAAACATACATAAAGATAAAACTAGAGAGCTAAACAGAAAAAAAAAATCCAAACTGGCCAAAAAACAACCCTCGGCAAACAAAGCCGCGAAAGAGCCCAAACTGAGAGGCGACAACTGAGCAACAGCTAGGACCAGCAAGACAAAAACACAAAAAAGAACCAAAAAGGCTATGAACAACCCTTATAGCTAAGTATACCACATACACATGAAGCCACTATCCAAAACAGCCAACCCACAAACCGAATCCAAAAGTCAGAGCCGAGGCGTTTTCCTTCGAGGATAGGCAGCAACACGGGACCTGAGGAACAAAGATATGTGAGACAAGAGAAAAGAGGCCTCACACACTCCACTCAAGTGTATCTCTCTGCTCTCCAAAGAAATAGACAATAGGCAAAGCTCACAAAAATCTATCCACAGCAGTTGCACAGGGAGCAAACAACAGTTTATAAAGTTAATAAAACCTCACATCCCTCGCATAGTGAACAAACAGCTATGTATCACACAGCCCTCAGAACAAACAATCCTAAAACTTACAACTTCATTATACCTTCCTTGCTAATCTGCATAGAAAACAAGAGAGCTCACAGGTAATAAGAGTTAGAAACCTCACATGCACTCTCTCAAGAGGTGTATAACTCATCACTCCAACAAAAAAAAATCCCAAACCTCACTTGAGAAGCTAGCCCATCACTGCACAAGAAGAAAATGACAACTAACTGTTAGTTCCAAAAATATTCGGCTGAACACCCCAGCTCTCTTGAATATCCCGATTGATTGGAGTGTCAAGAACCCGACGTGTAGAGGATATCCTCCCCCTAATTAACTCACTAATCTTCTTAAACACCCCCTCAGGACTATGCCTCTTACCCTGGAATTTGTGGGAATTACGCTCAAGCCATAGACAGTACACAGTAGCTGAAAAAGCTAACTTACGGACCATAGAGCTGAGAGCAAACACACTACCACTACTCGCAAATCGATACCACCAGTCCCTCCAGGAGGACTCAGTACAAACAAGATGACACTTCCCTAAGACACTGGACCACACCTGACGGGGAAAGATACAGTTAAAGAAAAGGTGATCATGAAACTCTAGGAAGCCCGAGCATAAACTGCAATCATAGTCACAGTCTATACCAAACAACCTAAGCCTATCACCAGTATTGAGACACACCCTAATAACAATCCAAAGGATAAAACTAACCCTAGAAATATGATTCTTAAACCAAACAAGATTTCGCCACACAGGACAAGGACGGGGAGTACAGATAGCCTCTTGAAGGAAACCAGTCAAAAATTTCCCACCATTGAGGAGCCAATGAATGTGATCAGGCTTAGAGGAATTAGGCAAAAACTAAACTTCCCTAGCCATATCAATAAGGTCCATGGAGACCGCAGAGGGCCATTGCCAGGCGCAACCATTAACAATGCTTCGGACTTTTATCAACCGATCAAGGCCCGAGTCATATATAATGCGAGGGCCCCTATCCTCAATAATGGAGCCCCAAGGGTGCCAGGGGTCTAACCAAAGGAAGATATCCTGACCATCACCGACCTCGTATTTGATGTAAGGCTTAATCAGGGGGCGGAGTTGAAGGAGCTTGCGCTAACACCATGAGGCTGAATGAGGGACCTTTACTGACCAAAACGAATTGCCTATAAGGATATTGGACTTGATCCACATACACTAGAGGGAGATGTCCCCTCAATAAGAAGAAACCAGATGTGTTTAGCCACTGCAGCTTTATTCCAAATAACAAGAGATTTGAGCCCTAGCCCTCTTCCTTTCGAGGAACACAGATCACCACCCACGAAACCTTAGCCCCTGAGGACTTCAACTTAGGGCCACTCCATAAAAAGGCCCTCAAGAGGCTCTCCACCTCCTTATAGACCTTCTTAGGAAGAATAAATAAGGAGAACCAATAGACTTGCATACAGAACATAATAGAGCCAATCAATTGGAGCCTACCCACATAGGATAAAGACTTGCTAGTCCAAACTTGAATTCTTTTGGTAATCTTATCAATCAGGGATTTACAATCCTTATAGGCAAGCTTTGTAGAGATCAAAGGAACCCCCAAGTACCGAACAGGCAATAGATCCTCCTGAAAGCCGAAAGTATCAAGAATCTCCTTCTTTATAGGATCCTCCATGCCCGAAAATCACTCTTGGGAGGACTAGGGGAGAGACCTGATAGCCTAGTAAAGTCATTTAACACTTTCCTAATAACCTTAACCGATTGTACACTGGCTCACGAAAGAACCATAAGGTCATCAGCGAAACATAGATGCACAATCTTTTTTTGATACAACGCCAGTGATAATTAAAAGGCATCTCCGAGGTATACTTCTAGAAAAGACCAGACAGAACCTCTATGGCCATAACAAAAAGATAGGGGGTCACCCTGTAGAAGGCCTTTCTTCCCCAGGAAAAAGCCATTGAGTTCCCCATTAATGCTTACAGAAAAGCTGGGGGTCATCATGCATTCTCTAATCCAACTTACCATCCTATCAGGGAAGTCCATACTTCTAAGAACCACTTCCATGAAATCCCATCTAACATTATCATAAGCTTTCACAAGATCAACTTTAAGCGCACATCTGGGACCTTTATTCTGTTTATGATAATTTCTAAGCAACTCCTGAGAAAGAAAGATATTATTCGCAATACGCCTACCCTTAACAAAGGCCGATTGGGAGGGAGAAATAATTTCAGACAGACACCCCTTAATCCGGTTAGCAATGATCTTAGAAATACATTTATTAATGATATTATAGTAAGAGATGGAATGGTAATCCTTGATGGACGAAGGGTTCGGAACTTTGGGTATAAGGGCAATAGGGGTCGTGTTAGCTTCCCTCAACATATGCCCAGAGTCAAAGAAACTCTTAATAGCACGAGTGACATTGTCTCCCACAACCTCTCAAGCATCTTTAAAAAACCCCGTCGAAAAGCCACATGGACCAGGGGCCTTATTAGCTTTTAACGACCACATAGTCTGTCTAATCTCCTCAGAAGTTACCTCACTGACCATAGCCACCACACTCTGAGGGGACAACTTATGCTGGATAAGGTCCCGGACTTCCTCAACAACAATCCCCTGTGTAAACATAGCAGAACCCAAGAGATCCTGATAGTACCCAACAATATGGTCAGATATATCACGACGATCCGTGCAGATCGTGCCATTATCATGAGTAACCATAGAAATACGTGATCTATTACGTTGGAAATTGATGGATTTGAAAAAGAACTTGGAATTCTGGTCACCGAGGTTAAGCCATTGAATTTTAGCCTTCTGTTTGAAAAAACTCTCCTCCGCCAAGCTTAATTCCATGTAGGACTTGTAGGTTTCCCTCTTTTGACTTGCAATGGAACGGTCAGAGGGGTGTTTATCCAATCTAGCCTGAAGATCCTCAAGAATTGCTCGCTGAGACACAACTTTGGTGGATATCTCACTAAAGGCTTCTTTATTCAACTGTTTCAACTTAGCTTTCAATAGCTTAAGCTTTTTGGTATCCTAGAACATGTCAAAACCAACCACCTGCTCCTGCCAAATACACCGAACCAAAGGAATAAATTGCGGACATTTGGCCCAAAAGTCAAAATATTTGAATGGCTTCCTAGCTTTAAAACCATCCAGGTTAAACATGATCTCAATTTTAGCATGATCCGACATGCCAGGAGGACAAAAAAGGGCATTTGTTTGGAGCAACGTAGTCACCCAAGCCTCATTAACTAAGGCACGGTCAATCTTAGTCTTAATAAAATTCTCATCTTGTTGGTTATTAGACTAGGTGAACTGGATACCACTATACCTAAGATCATAAAGTTCAGTCTCATAAAGGCATTTATTGAAATCATTCATGTGGGCTGGCCACTTGGCACACCCACCAAAGCGCTCATAAGGATACCTAACAGCATTAAAATCTCCAAGCAATAACCAGGGAAAGGTAACAAGCCTAATAGCCAGAGATCTAATCTTACTCCATAACCTACATCTTTCACTCGGGCTTTTAAGACCATACACAAAAGTGACTCAGAAGAAAATTTTTTCCTCCACATATTCAACCTTACAATGGATCCATTGATCCTCCATATTAAGAACATGAACATTAACAAAACTAGCATCTCAACAAACCCACAACCGACGTAAGTCCCCAAAACTATAGTTATGTGCAAACTTCCAACCCAGCCAGATGTGTTCAAAAATAGCATTAGCTTTGTTAACTTTGACCCTTGTCTTATTAAGAGCCATAAGCTTAGGTTGATTTTTCCTAACAAAATTACGTTATTCATGTTGCTTAATACTACTATTAAGACCCCAGATATTCGAAGAGATTATTTTAGACATACAAAAAAAAAGGTTAACGAAGAGACCTCTTCTTCTTTTTCTTGCTGCCATTCACTTTTCGCCCAGACTGGGTCTTAGGAGTAGAGGACGCGGGCTCTGGTTCACTATCCTCCAGTGGAGTAAAGGGATCTTGCTCGGTGCCATGCCCCTCAACAATAACTAGCTCCAAATCCTTACCTGATTGGCTTCGAGTAAGAGGTGACTGACCCACCAAGCAAGTACCAACATCACCTGGGTCAGGTCCCAGAATCTCAGGCAGAACCTGTTGAACCGCCTCAGATTGAACAGAGACAGCCACAACATCAGGTCGTACATTATCCACAACATCAGTCATGCAAGTATCCAGCTGCTGAATCACCTCACAAGTGGGGAGATTCAAAAAAGATGGTGGCTGCGGGCTCACTTCCATAACCTGAGCACCGCCTATAATATTCTTACCCTTACCAACCTGAGTCCAGTTAGACTGATCCGTTGGCATTGCAGGTTGATCGATCGGTTTAGCGAGTTTAAACTTCTTATTATCATGTTGATTTTAGTATTTAATTTTATTTTAATAAAATTAATTTTTTATTTTAATAAAATTAATATTTTATTTTACGAGAATCTTAATGAGTAATGCATGCAATATCATTTCTTTAAATGTTATGCATGGATGTCCTGTATTCCATACCGTATTTAATCTAGTGTGTAGCGTACGACTTGTACACAGAAGACCAGATTTTAGGGTCTTGCAGAATATAAATTTTTATTCACAATTTAGATAGAAATGGTGTTAGGGTTAGTATACTGAAAACTATATTTTTTGTATTTAATTTTATTTTTAAAATTAATTTTTCATTTTATGAGAATCTGTATGAGCAATGTATGTGTATCATTTCTTTGATATGCATGGATGCCCA
>JAUMHN010387162.1:0-16919 GCA_032360265.1 Heliamphora ciliata
CATGTCTTTCCATAATTGCAGAAACCTCTAATAGGTGTCTGTGTTCCACTAGAAGTCTAACTCATAATTACTCCCCAGGTCCCTACTGTATCCCTATATATATGTGGATAGGCTGAACCAGTTTTTAATGATTTTATATCATTATTATTATGATATTATTTTTGTCTTTCAAAACTTAAATATATCGGGGTTCTGCCAGTACAAGTTCTCGGAGGATCGTAGCCCATACTACGTTCGAGGATCGCGTAAGGGAATATAATAGAAGATCTGACTGGAGTTTCAACTCGGAATCAAGTCGTAGTTGAAGATTAGATTGACAAGATGTATTCTTCTAAATTAACTTTAGTTGCACGCGTTTATTTTTTATCGTTCGACGTCAAGATTTTTATCTTGAGCCCGTTTCAGCGTTTACTCGTCCAGTTATTTTTTTTTTTTCCGAAAATCGTTTACAAAAATAATGATTTTGACAGTATTGCCTCTAACACCAACACCCGTAAAAATAAGGCAAAAAAGGGTTTTACCTTAACATGGGATGATGGGATTGACGATGAAGAAACAAATGAGTGTGAGTTAGATGATGTGAAACCCTGACCCGTTTTCTTTTTCGGCGTTTTTCGATGCGCGTTTCGTGTTTTTGTGATAGTATGTTTTTATATGCTTTTGATGCATAATCGAGCTCAGATATGCATGCGAGCATGTCCCCGAGGGCCGTAGGGTGTTGCGGCGCGAACTTCAAAAAATTAAAAAAAATAGATATTTTGGAGGCCTATAAATATCTAGAGTTAGATATTTTTAAAAGATATTTTCAAAATTTATCCAGTAAGTTTTCCTTTTCTCTCTACCTTCTCTCTAACTTCTTAGGGGCCCAGGGCTCAGTTTTCAACTATCCAACAGCGGATCCTTGCTATTGGCACAGTGGGCTACGCATTCATTCCGACGTAATTCCATTCTGGCGAAGCTCGATTTTGCACGTGGTTGGAGGCATCGAGTTTTTAACTCACCGAGGTAGGATCCTAGACTCTCATGACTTATAAGGGTGCTACGTGTAATCCTGTATGTTTTTAACGGTTAGATTGCTGTAGATCTGATTTTATGTTCGAGTTGGGTTTTTGGGGTTAAAAACTATTTTTTGGCGATTTCAGTGGATGGAATCGGGTGTTGGGAGTTTCTTTTGTGGTCTTGATGTTAGGCTTAGGCGTGTGGATGTCTGAAGGTGTTGGATGGGAGTTTAGAGGCTTCGAATCGGGGTTTAGAGGTTGAATCCCGTAGCTCAAAAATGGTTTCCGCCTCAGCCCAGTTGACTAGACCATGGGGTCAGTCGACTGGATCATAGTTCTTGAGGTTCGATCGACTAGATCGTGGGGGTCAGTCGACTGGACAGTGCTCCTGGGTGTTTTTGGCTTTTCCAGTGTGTTTTTAGTCGGCCGGTGGTTGGGGCCCAGTCGACTGAGGTGCTGGGTTGTGTGTTTATGGTTCTATGGTTGAGTTTTGGGGTTCGGTAGATCGTGTTGTGGTTTCGGGGATCGTGTAGTGGCCTCAAGTGTTTTTTTGGGTGCCGTCCTTGGGTGACGTGCATGATTTGATGTGGTGTTTGTTGGTGCACGATTAGGTGCATGGTGTTTATTCACCGTTGGGTTTGTGTTTGGCGCGTGTGGTCGTCGTGGGTTGTGATGGCTGTGTTGGGCGTGTTTAGGGCCTGTTGGTCTTTTGGAAAAAGGACGTTGGTTTGTGAAAATTGGGGTTTCATGGTTTCGGTGTTAGCCTTCGGCCTAGGCTTAGTTTTGTGGTTGGTAGTCCCGGTGTGTGGACGGATCGTTCTAGTTAATGGATGACGGATGCATGGCATGCGATGTCGTGTCGAGTTATATGGCGGGTGGCGTCATGATGTGAAGCTATATATGGTTATGTGCATTTATAACTGTTTATTTATGTACGGATTACGTAAGGAAATTACGTGGTTTATGCTTTTAAAACTCATCATTTTATAGGGATATGTTTGTGGGCTCTTAGGACCAGATGCATGTGGTACATGTTGCACGGGTTGCATACGTGGTGTGTGTTACACGGGTTGCGTGCGTTGCATGGGCGGTATGCACTAGTTGGGGCAGTGATCCTTTGGTGAAAGCCCGAGAATATGTTAGTTGGGGCAGTGGTCCTTTGGTGAAAGCTCGAGAATATGTTAGATGGGATAGTGGTCCTTCGGTGAAAGCCCGAGAATATGTTAGATGGGGCAGTGGTCCTTCGGTAAAAGCCCGAGAATATGTTAGATAGGGCAGTGGTCCTTTGATGAAAGCTCGAAAAGATCCTTGTGTTGTGTACGCAGAGTGGGTTCGCTACGGTCCCTCGGGTTGATTCCCATAAACGTGGTATTAGATGCTCTTCCATCAGTCGTGAAAATTCGTAAAGGGAGTCGGTTGCCTCTATGAATGGCGTTGTTGTTGTAGCTCTGTATAGAACTTGTCATTACCTAGCAGGCTATAAGTGGTTTAGGACTAGGGTTGTGATATTCTGGTATCCAACATTGAAAAAGGAGAGGGAGTTCCTGGGCTATAAAGGAAAAACCTTGGACCCTTACATTCAACGAGGCCTTTTCCCAGGTGGTAGAAACTCTAGCAGAACTCCGCAATTAAGCGTGCTTATGCTGGAGCAATGCTAGGATGGGTGACCCCCTGGGAAGAACAAAACTATGAGGGCTTTACCCAAAGCGGACAATATCATTGCCATGTGAAAGGTCGGGGTGTTACAGATGGTATCAGAGTCGACTCTCCTCAACTCCTAGTGTGGGCCCCTGCCGTCTCGCGTGACATGTGGGCGGGCTACTGAGTGGGCGGGTCGATAAGGACTGGCAGGCTACCGAAGCTGGCAGGCTACTGCACGGGAACGTGCAGCCTTAAGGGGGTGGATTGTGATATCCTGGTATCCCACATCGAAAAAGAAGAGGGAGTTCCTAGGCTATAAAGGAAAAACCTTGGACCCTTACATTCAACGAGGCCTTTTCTCATGTGGTAGAAACTCTAGCAGAATTCCACAGTTAAGCGTGCTTATGTTGGAGCAATGCTAGGATGGGTGACCCCCTAGGAAGAACAAAACCGTGAGGGCTTTGCTCAAAGCGGACAATATCGTTGACATGTGAAGGTCGAGGTGTTACATTTAATATCGCCTTGAACCCTTACATTCAACGAGGCCTTTTTCCAGGTGGTAGAAACTCTAGCAGAACTCCGCAGTTAAGCGTGTTTACGCTGGAGCAATGCTAGGATGGGTGACCCCCTGGGAAGAACAAAATCGTGAGGGCTTTGTCCAAAGCGGACAATATCGTTGCCATGTTAAGGGTCGGGGTGTTACAAGGGTAATAGGCAGGAGCCTATAGTTGTTACCTTAATCTGTGTTTTTACTGTTTTTCCTTAACTGTGGCATGATATCTGTTAGGATGATATGCATAGTTTCAAGGATGGAATGTGATCTTAAACACAGTGCGTGTGACTCTGAAGGACGGGAACGAGGTTCTGGAGAGATATGTGTTGGGTGTTTTGCTCATAGCTTGTTGGGCGTAGTGCATGGATTGCTTGAGTTAGCTTGTTGGGGCTTGTGAGCCAGTTTAGATATAAGTTCATGTGTTGCATATATATCAGTTATCTTTGGGGTTCGTGTGAGCCATGTTTTCAACTGTTTTAAGGCTTGAAAGAGAGTCAAAAAAACTACACCTGATTTTCCTAGCATGTTTAGCTTATATTGCATATGCAGTCTAGTTTCTGCTGATCTTTGGCTCACGGTGTGGGATTTGAAATATTTTTCCGGTACTGATTACGCAAGTTGATCCGGGGTTACTAGAGGGGTGAAAGAGCTGTAGTCTTCATTTTTGCTAGTTTGAACATGTATGCTATAACATGTTTTCTGGCGTTGAGGGCGTGTAATGTAAGCCGTTTGGCGATTATATACAATGCATGTATGCTTCATTTTGAGAGTGTATTCTCGGGTTACGTGCTATCTTGGTTGTTTATCGGTGTTTCACGTGGCTCTGAGTTTGGGGCGTGACAGCTTGGTATCAAAGCTCTGGGTTCGAATACCTAAGAGCCGTGGAAAGAGGGTGTATCCTGTATGAGGTTGATTGCGTGTGCTTGACTGCATGTGTTTAGATGTTTTGATGACATGAACGTGATAGCATGCGGGTTGTATGTGAATGGTGTGTATATGTAAGTGTGTATATGTGAGCATGGGGGTTGAACTGTGGGATTGATTAGTCCTGCCCTTTGGCGTTTGGATTAACAAACTTGGGAGTCAAGTTAGAAATGTGTTCAGCTGACATAATTTCTAGCAGGGAATCTGAATAGGTTATCTAGATTGAGGCGTCATTCTTGTCGGTTCTTCTCGGGATATGGGGTTTTGTTTAGCATGAACCTATGTGGCTATGTGTTAACATGCTTATGTGGTTAGCATTTATGTTCATGCTATGTGCTGCGTCTTATGTTCTGTCAGTTTCTTATAGACACGATGTCCACGCAGGGAGGACGAGGCCGTGGTTCGTGGCCATGGTTTTGGCCGAAGGGACATTCCAGTCCCAAATATTGGGGATGCTAATGCACCCTAAGGACCTATTAATGGAGATCTATTGCGTGAGATGGTCGACTCCATCCGGCAGCTGGTTGAGGCCTTTATGGGGAGCGAGAGTGTACCTGAACCGAGGGCGACGGTCGTAATGCGCAAGTTCCGACGTCTAGACCCTCCTTCCTTTTCTAGGGATCCCAACCCCACGGAAGCCACTGAATGGCTAGAGCTAGTCACCAGGATCTTGGACATGTTGCAGATTGAGGAGGACGTGTTGTGGGTTTCTTTTGCTTCCTTCCAGCTGAGGTGGAGTGCTCACATGTGGTGGAGGTTTGTCAGGACTACAGTCAAAGGCACTTGGGAGGCATTCAGGAAGGTATTTCTAAAGAAATACTTTCCTGCAACTTTGAGGGATCGGTACAGAGAGGACTTCCTTTTCCTGACTCAGGGGACGATGACAGTAGTCGAGTATGAGGCTGAGTTTACTAGTTTATCCCGATTTGCACAAGAGATTGTGCCCACTGACGAATTCTGGGCGAAGAGGTTTGAGAGGGGTTTGAGGCCCGCTATCAGAGATCGAGTGGCAGCATTTAGGATGCTTGTTTTTACAGAGTTGGTGGAGACCGCCATGAAGGTGGAAGATACTTTGAACGAGACGTGCCGAGACAAAGACAGTAGGAGTCAGTAGGACGGGGGAAGTGCACAGTCCCGGGGACGCAATGATAAGCTTCAACGGACGTCTGGTCCGAGTTCGTATCCAGCGGGGTTGTATAAGCCACAGTCTTTAGCATCTTCACCTCCCGTAGTCTCAACGGGAAGGCCAGAGCAGTATGAGTTCTGTTGCTTCCGATGCAGGCAGCCCGGACATCGTGTAATGGATTGCCCTCAGCGAAAGCAGTCCCAAGGTTCGATATCGATTCAATCACAGGACAGGGAGTCACAGATTTGTTATGGATGTGGCCAGCCTAAACATATTCGTAGGGATTGTTTCTAGAGGGAGAGTGTGCCGAGTATAGCGGGCACGCCAGAGGGTTCATTTGTGCAGGATCGACAGCAGCATCCTGTAGGTCAGACTTCCCGAGCGACAGATAGGGGAACTTCAGTTCAGTTGGTATGACAACCGGCAACACCAGGCTATGGCGGACAGGGCAGAGCGACATTGCCACGGGCGTATGCAATTATAGCTCCCAGCGCTTCTAGAGTGCCAGTTGTGCCATATGATGTAGATATGCTTTCAGCGAGCATAGATACTTTCTGAGTATGCAAGCCTTGGGCTAGATTCTTCATCATATCTGTTTGGCAGTTGATGATGGATTCCATGGGCGATGTGTTGCGTTGAGGTAGTGGTTGGTGACGATGTGAGGTTGGGGTGAGTTGTAAATCCCGTGCCTTTGAAATAGCTAGCTATTGGTTAGGATGCCTGACCTTGTTTGACTATATCCTAGGAATAGTTTGGCTAACCATTTCGTATGCTTGTGTCGATTACGATCGACGGTTTGTTATTTTGACCTTGGGCTAAATTTCGGGGACAAAATTCCTTTATGGGGGTAGAGTTGTGAGACCTTGACACATTTTTTTCACGTTTTTTGACGCGCGTTTCGTGTTTATGTACTAGTATATTTTTATATACTTTTGATGCATGATTGGGGTTAGATATGTATGCGGGCAGGTTCCCAGGGGTCGTGAGGTGTTGCGGCGCGAATTTTAAAAAATTTCAAAAAAAAGATATTTTGGAGGCCTATAAATATCTGGAGTTTGATATTTTCAAAAGATATTTTCAAAACTTCTCCAGTAAGTTTTCTTTTTCTCTCTGCCTTCTTTCTAACTTCTCGGGGGCCCAGGGCTCAGTTTTCAACGATCCAACAGCGGATCCTTGCTATTGGTACGGTGGGCTACGCATTCATCCGGACAGAATTCCATTCTGACGAAGCTCGATTTTGCACGTGATTGGAGGCGTCTAGTTTTCAACTCACCGAGGTAGGATCCTAGACTCTCATGTCTTATAAGGGTGCTACATGTAATCATGTGTGTTTTTAACGGTTAGATTGTCGTAGATCTGATTTTATGTTCAAGTTGGGTTTTGGGGGTTAAAAACCATTTTCTGTCAATTTCGGAGGATGGAATCGGGTGTCAAGAGTTTCTTTCGTGGTCTTGGTGTTAGGCCTAGGCGTGTGGATGTCCAAGGTTGTCGGATGGGAGTTTGGAGGCTTCGAATCAGGGTTTAGAGGTTGAAACCCGTAGCTCAAAAATGATTTTCGCCTCAGCCCAGTCAACTGGACTGTGGGGTCAGTCGACTGGATCATAGTTCTTGAGGTTCAGTCGACTGGACCATGGGGGTCTGTCGATTGGACAGTGCTCCTTGGCATTTTTGGCTTTTCCAGTGTGTTTTCAGTCGACTGAGGTGCCAGGTTGTGTGTTTGTGGTTCTGTGGTAGAGTTTTGGGGGTCGATTGATCGTGTTGTGGTTTTGGGGGTCGTGTAGTGGCCTCGGGTGTTTATTTGGGTGCCGTCCTTGGGTGACGTGCATAGTTTGATGAGGTATTTGTTGGTGCACGGTTAGGTACATGGTGTTTATTCACCGTTGGGTTTATGTTGGGCGCGTGTGATCGTCGTGGGTGGTGATGGCCATGTTAGGCGTGTTTAGGGCCCGTGTGTCTTTTGGGAAAAAGACATTGGTTTGTGAAAATTGGGGTTTTATGGTTTTGGTGTTGGCGTCCAGTCTAGGCTTAGTTTTGTGGTTGGTTATCCCTTTGTGTGGACGGGTCGTTCGGGTTAACGGATGACGGGAGCGTGGAATGCGATGTCGTGTTGAGTTATATGGCGGGCGACGTATGATGGGAAGCTCTATATGGTTATGTTCATTTACAACTGTTTATTTATGCACGGATTACGTAAGGGAATTACGTGGTTTATGCTTTTAAAACTCAACGTTTTATAGGCTCTAAGGAGCGGATGCATGTGGTGCATGTTGTATGGGTGGTATGTGCTAGTTGGGGCAGTGGTCCTTCAGTGAATGCCCGAGAATATGTTAGTTGGGGTAGTGGTCCTTCGCTGAAAGCCCGAGAATATGTTAGATCGGTGAAAGCCCGAGAATATGTTAGATGGGGCAGTGGTCCTTCGGTGAAAGCTCGAGAAGATCCTTGTGTTGTGTGTACAACGTGGGTTCACTACGGTCCCCCGGGTTGATTCCCGTAAACGTGGTATTAGATGCTCTTCCATCGGTTGTGGAAATTCATAAAGGGAGTCAGTTGCTTCCGTGAATGGCGTTGTTGTTGTAGCTTCGTATAGAACTTGTCATTACCTAGCAGGCCTTAAGTGGTTCAGGACTAGGGTAATGGACAGGAGTCTGTAGTTGTTACCTTTATCTGTGTTTTTAATTCTTTTCCTTAACTGTGGCATGATATTTGTTAGGATGATATGCATAGTTTCAAGGATGGAACGTGATCTTAAAGACAATGCGTGTGACTCTCAAGGATGGGAACGAGGTCCTGGAGAGAAATGTGTTGGGTATGTTACTCATAGTGGGTTGGGTGTGTTGCTCATAGTGCATGGATTGCATGAGTTAGCTTGTTAGGGCTTGTGAGCCGGTTTAGATATATGTTCATGTGTTGCATATATATCTGTTATCTTTGGGGTTCGTGTGAGCCATGTTTTCAACTGTTTTAAGGCTTGAAAGACAGTCAAAAAAATTACACCTCGTTTTTCTAGCATGTTTAGCTTATATTGCATGAGTTGTCTAGTTTCTGCTGAGTTTTGGCTCACTGTGTGGGATTTGAAATGTTTTTTAGGTACCGCTCACGCAGGTTGATCCGGGGTTGCTGGAGGGGTGGAAGTGCTCTAGTCTTTCTTTTTGCTAGTTTGAACATGTATGCTATAACATGTTTTTCGGCATTGGGGCCGTGTAACGTAAGCCATTTGGTGATTATATACAATGCATGTATGGTTCATTTTGAGAGTGTATTCTCGGGTTGGGTGCTATCTTGGTTGTTTATCGGTGTTTCACATGACCCGGAGTTTGGGGCGTGACAGATGATAAGGTTGATAAATCCAACTTTGCTGACTTAGTAGCCACCATAGGACCTTCTGACCACCCTAATTCTCCCATTGATAGTGACTCCTCTCATGTGAGTTGTGCGTTAGATGAATCCCTAGCCAATGAGTCCCTTGATGAAACTAGCGAAGAGGATGAGGCTAATGATGAAGATGACATTGAATCCATTTGTGAAGCTTGTGATGAACTTGTCAAGGAGTGTCTTAAACTCAAGAAAGATAAACTAAAAATCAAGGTGAAGTTTAGAACCCTAGAAAAGGAAATGAACTCTCTTAAAAGTGAAGTGAGTGAGAAGACCATTGAAATTGAAAATCTCAAGACCCACAAAGTGAACTTGTCTGATAAGTTTGCTCACATTGAGAAAAAAGAATTGAATACCTCAGTGAATTAACAGTCGTTAAGTCTAGGATTCATGACCTTGAGAAAGACCTCTCTAAATCTAGTTCCACGATGAAGAGAAGTGAAGCGCCTTCTCGAATCACTTAGTTATCGTCCTCCTTTAGAGATAAGAGCGGTCTAGGGTATTTAGACCTCCCATCCTTGAAACCTAAGACTACGAGTGATCCTAAGAAAGCTGTGTTCATCAGTGCTTCCAGTTATCTTCTATCTCTAGCTACTCAAAGTGAAAAGGTCAAGAGGGTCAAACATGTTCAAAAGAAAAGGGGTGTTCCTATCTGTCACCACTGTGGTGTCCAAGGTCACATAAGATCGAATTGCTATCGCCTAAAAAGAAAGATTGCCAAGGAAAGTTCTAAGGGTCTACCTACTGTTGGGAGACCTATAAGACAAACTCAAGCTAGACGTGTGAATAAACAATATGATATCCTTAAGCACCTAAGTGATTTAGCCGCTCAATCTTCCTATCTTGTCACTGAAATAGACAAGTTATCCTTGGCTATGGGGAGCACCTTCAAGGTCCCTAGCAGAATGAATCATGATCAAGCTAGTAACTTGAACCTGAGTAATAAGTTAAAAGAAGCTAAGAACTCCTCTAATACTTCCATGTGGTACCTAGATAGTGAGTGTTCGAGACATATGACTGGGAACAAATCCTTATTTGTCTCTTTTGAAGAATACCGTAGGGGGTATGTCACTTTTGAGGATGGAAACAAAGAAAAGATCATAGGAAAAGGCGTGATCATGTCTAATGGCCTTCCTAAATTAGAAGATGTGCTCTATGTGGAGGGATTGAAGGCTAACCTCTTGAGCACAGGACAATTTTGTAATAATTCTCATAATGTTCAATTCAATCAAAATGGATGCTCTATCATTGATTCTTCTGGTGTTTGCATTATTAAGGGTGGTAGATCTTCCGACAATTGATATTGTATAATGCCTAAATCCGATAATGTTTGCAATAGGTTCTTCTTGATGAGGTTGACATGTGGTACCAAAGATTGAGTCACATTAACTTTGTTGATTTGTCTAAAATAACTGGAAGGGAACTCATAAAAGAGATTCCCAAATTGGCCAGTGGTAAGGGCCGTATTTGTGGTAACTGTTTAAAAGGAAAACCTGCTCACATAGAAAGACAAATCTTGTTGCCACCACAAGACCTCTCAAACTCTTGCATATGGATTTAATGGGTCCCTCTAGAACCAAAAGCCTAGGAGGTAAAAAGAATATTCTCGTTATTGTTGATGATTATTCTCGCTTTACCTGGGTAGGATTCTTGATGGAAAAGTCAGACACCTTTGGTTGTTTCAAAATCATTTGCCAAAAATTTCAAAATGAAAAGGGTTACTCCATAACTTGTGTGAGAAGTGACCATAGAAGGGAGTTTGAAAACTCTGATGTTGAACAATTCTGTGGCGATAGAGGTATCAAATATGAATTATCTGCACCCCGGACCCCCCAAACAAAATGGGGTCGTGGAAAGAAAAAATAGAACCTTACAAGAAATGACAAGTCATATTGCATTCCAAGAGAGTCCCTAAAAATCATTGGGCTGAAGCTATTAACATCGCTTGCTACACCATAAATAGAGTCTATCTCAGGTCTGGGACCTCTTATACTCCATATGAGATTTGGAATGGAAAGAAACCTGGTGTCAAATATTTCAGAGTCTTTGAAAGTAAATGTCACATCCTTAGGGATAGTGAGTCCGTAGAAAAATTTGACTCTAGAAGCGATGAAGGGATCTTTCTAGGTTACTCAACCAATAGTAGGGCCTATAGGGTGTTTAAAATGAGAATCTCGACTCTAGTAGAGTCTGCGAATGTTATGGTAGATGATACCACGGTTGATGATTTGAGCACCACCGATAACGAGGAAGTATGGCATGTTTTTTAGAGGGAGTGTTCTAGCTCTCCAAATGAGTCTAATCTTGACTCATCTTATGATGAACCTTGCTTAAAGAATGAGGGTGTTGAAGAGTCTGTGACAAGAGATCAAGTCCCTCAAGTTGAGGAACATTCTACATCCACCAAAAAACCATTTGCTAGGGTTAAATTAAATCATCCCATTGACCTTGTTATTGAAAATCCTAGGGATGGCATGTTGACTAGAAGAAAAGCACACAATGAAAATGAAATCACCTATGTGTGCTACACTTCCCTCACTAAATCTGAAAGGATAGAAGAAGCTCTTGGTGATAAAAATTGGATCAATGCCATGCAAGAAGAGCTTCAACAATTTGATAGGAATGAAGTTTGGTATCTAGTCTTATGGCCTAGTAACAACAATGTCATTGGAACAAAATGGATCTTTAAAAGCAAACGTGGTGAAAATGATATTGTTGTTAGAAACAAGGCTAGACTTGTTGCCCAAGGGTATTCTCAAATTGAAGGGATTGATTTCGATGAGACCATTGCACCAGTTGCTCGTCTTGAGTCCATTCAACCCCTATTTGTTCTAGCATGTTGCCTTCGCTTCAAACTATATCAAATGGACGTAAAAAGTGCATTTCTCAATGGAGGCATTAAAGAAGAAGTCTATGTTGCGCAACCAAAAGGGTTTGAAGACCCTCATAATCCCAATCATGTTTATAAGCTCAGAAAGGCTCTCTATGACCATAAGCAAGCCCTTCAGGCTTGGTACGAAAGGCTCACGGATCATCTTTTAAATTCTGGCTTTGTTCGAGGGGGAGCCGATTGAACCCTCTTCCTAAAGAAAATTGAGGATGATTTGCTCACTACTCAAATTTATGTTAATAACATTGTATTTGGCTCCACCTATGGTTGTTACTCTTATTGCTTCAATACTGAAATGAGCCATGAATTTCAAATAAGTCTTGTTGGCGACCTAAGTCATTTCTTGGGTTTTCATGTGAAACAAATGAAAAATAGGATTTTTATATCTCAATCTGTATAGTCTCATGACCATGTTAAGAAGTTTGGCTTAGAATTTGCCAAGGTAGCCCGCACTCCTATGAGCACTAGCATACTCGAAAAAGACTCAGATGAGAAGGATGTCGATCCTACCCTATATCGTAGCATGTGTTAGGGTTGGTATACTGAAAACTGTGTTTTTAGTATTTAATTTTATTTTAATAAAATTAATTTTCTTTTTTATGAGAATCTTTATGAACAATGTATGTGTATCATTTATTTGATATGCATGGATGTCTAATATTCTGTATAGTATTTAATCCGGTGCGTAAAGTACGGCTTGCACACAGAAGATCAAATTTTAGGTTCTTGCAGAACATAAGTTTTATGTTCACAGTTTAGATGAAAATAGACATACCATCGGTACGACTGTAATACAAAGTTTTAGTAGGCCTGTCTTGGTTACGGAGAATAGATAATAACATCGTTTATTATTCCAACTCTCTGTGTTAGTACACTTTGTGTGTATTGAACAGGATATTTGGGATAATTAATTTTGTACTGACTATATAAATTAATTCACACTCTAAGGTTATTATGAATAATACTTATCCTCTTAATCCTAAAATAGTTATTGATTTGCATATATTTAATATTCGTTATTTTAATTCATTAGATGGTGCAATCTTATATGCGTCTATATTCTTGGTGAGATGGATAGCGGTATTATTTATATGGTAAATATTAATTATTGACGGAATCCACGTCCCGAAGATCAGGATTGACGATACCCCCTTAAGGATGCTTATAAGTTTTGACGGGGCCAAACTCTGCAGGTGGATTTAATTATCCGGTGGTCAAATAAGTTAAGCGAAAGGGCTTAAGAAATATCAAGATGCCGATTAAATTAAATTGTCAGTAATTAAATTTAATTGGCGGGTATCGAAAATCCTAACGTGGGGAGAAATGGTAAGTATTTAATAACAAGAGCTTAATGCAAGAAAGTCTTGATATTTTGGGTTAGAGTGCAATTATAGTTCTTTAGTGGTGTGAACTGTAATTCAGTATTTTATAAAAATTACAGAAATCGTTGCATGTCTTTCCATAATTACAGAAACCTCTAGTAGGTGTCTGTATTCTACTGGAAGTTTAACTCATAATTACTCTCCAGGTCCCTACTGTAGCCCTATATATATACGGGTAGGCTGAACCATTTTTTGATAAATTTTATATCATTATTATTATGGTATTATTTTTGTCTTTCAAGACTTAAATATATTGGGGTTCTGTCGATACGAGTTCTCAGAAGATCGTAGCCCACACTACGTTCGAGGATCGTGTAAGAGAATACAGTAGAAAATCTAACTGGAGTTTCAACTCATAATCAAGTCATAGTTAAAGATTATATGTACAAGAGGTATTCTTCTAAATTAACTTTGGTTGCACAGGTTTATTTTTGATCGTTCGACGTCAAAATTTTTATCTGGAGTCCGTTTCGGAGTTTGCCCGTTTAGTTAATTTTTTATCGAAAATTATTTTACAAAAATAATGATCTTGGCAGTATTGCCTCCAACAAATTGGTATCAAGCCATTTTATTTTTTATTTGCGGTTATCAGGGCCAGGCAGTTTTAGAACTGTTGCTAACTTTATTTTGCAGGTGTTCTAATCCCGATTTTATAATCATCATTTTTTTCATGTTTGATTGAATAGTTTTAAAGAATGATGATTATATTTTTTTAATCACAGGGGTTGACCGTGATAAATCAAATGTGAGCCTTCGGAACATAGGATTGATGTAATAGCTAGTTTTTTATTTTTAAATATCGGTTTACATTATTTAAGAATAGATTAAACATGTCCAAGAACACGAAGAACGGAGGCGGCACCGGCGGTGGTTCGGATTTTTACGGGCCACAAATCGCGGTAAGTTTTAATGGTTTTAAACGGTTTTTTTTCGGTGAGTTTTTCTGCAGTATTTATGTATAAAAAATAGCTTAAAAAAATAAGTCAAAAACAGTAAGAAAAAATCACCAAAACAGCCCGGTTCCGGCGGCTTTGCCGGCAGTGGTTCGGCGGCAATTTTTATTATATTTTAGGCTATTTTTTGGTCTATTTTTTGGGAAGTTTTTTTAACATAAAATATTAATAAAACATACCTTAAAATACTATCAAAAATAAAAAAAAATTGGGTCAAACAATGCATTAAAAAAGAAAACAATAGTAGCGTTTTTTTTTCTGGTGGCGGTGGCCCTATAGCAGCAGCTTTGAGGCAGTTTTCCAACAGTTTTTTGGGCTATTTTTGAGAAGAATTTTTTACACAAAGATAGTACTTTTTGAGAGCTTTCTTTTAATATAAAGTACGTTGAAAATAGAGTTCGGATAAGGCCGGAACGGCCTCGGGAAGTTGGCTGTAAAAGTTGGTGGCGCTGGGGAGCGGCAGTAGTCCATTTCAGGAGATTTTCTGGCAGTTTCCTAAGCTGTTTTCAAGTAGATGTTTTTATAAAAATATTAGTACATTTCGAGAGTTTTCTTTTGATATAAAGGATGTCAAAAATCGAGTTCGGGAAGAGGTCAAAAAAGCCTCGGGAAGTTGGCAGCACAATGTTGTGGCGGGCAGCAACATTTTTGAGGTTCGGGCCATTTTTTTGGCCATTTTTCGAGCATTTTTCCAACAAATTTTTTGACAAAAAAATATCATATTTCGAGAGCTTTCCAACGATATAAAGCTCGTTAAAAATGGAGTTCGGATGAGCCGACAGTGCCTGAAGGCGCGCGAGGCAGCACCGGCGGTGGCTAGTGGTGGTCCGACTACTTTCTCTCTCCCGGCGCTGGTTTAATGTATATTCTGATATTTACGAGACTGATATGATATATATTGATATATCAGATAGTATCAAGGTGTTCTGTTGCAAACTGGACACAGGAAGCTGATTCAGAACTGGATTATTGCAGCTTATCTTTTAACAAGAGACTAAAACTCTTTAGAGTTTTAGATGGATCATAAAACTGGATATTTATATTTATCTTACATTTAATTCTTTATTAACTGCGTGGATGATATTTATTGATTTTATTTATCCTGTTAATTTAATTAATTTGAATATTCAGTTTTAATTAAAATATTTTGTAATAAAAATAAAATTAAGTTTTTTTAATTAATTAATTTTAATTAAATGAAAAAACTTTAGATATTTTATTTTTATACAAAATATCACGTTTAAAGATAATTTTTTTAAAATCGGATATCTTGAAAAAATGTGGGAATTAACTCCAAATTTTAAATTAATTAAATAAAAAAAAATATTTAATCTAAATAAATTATTATTTTTCAAAAAATGTGAAACGAAAAATAAAAAAAATAAATGCCTTTAATCACTACCTTAGCTGAAAAGCTGAAGAAAAATTGTGCATTTATTAAATTTTATTTGTTACGCATTTAAACACGAAAATATGGTTTGATAAATCAGAATCTTTAGAATCGTATACACGGAAACATATTTGATTCTTTCAGAATGTGTGACTTTCAAAAGATGGTTTGATAAATCAGAATCTTTGGAAGCGTGTATACGAAAAAATGTTTGATTCTTTCAAAATCGTGTGGCTTTTGAAATTAATAAATTTATTTTAATTAAACGAATTTTTATAACCCTCAAAAATGTTTTAAAAATCTAAGTAAGAGATGGAATTTATTCACAGATAAATTCTACGGTCTGCATCACCAGTTTATAGGCGATGCAATTAAACCCTGCATGTCGGCAGTAAGGCTTTCCACCCCAACAGAAAGATTAATTGCGATATCGCCAGTACAAATCTCCTTTAAAGATAATTCTGAATAATTGTTAGTGTGGAGCACTTCTCCAACTGAAGGGTTCATTGCGAAACGATTAATTTGAAATTAGGTGATGATTAACACTTAACTATATATAATAGTATCCTCTCCAACTGAGTCACTGCTATTATATACTGGACCGAAACTATGTCAGCTATTTAATTTTTACTTGGCATGGTAATTTGCCTAGATAGTAAAATTAAAAGGAATTGGCCTATCTGGTCTTATGATAGATAGTAGACGTCCACCCAACGTGGCATGCTATTCACAGGTTATCAAGTTGCTGGCGAATTAATTTTAAAATGGTAGAGGGAACCAAATTAAAATAAATTCAAAGTTTTGCTCATCATAATTAATGGTTTTTTAATTATGTGATTCTCAGGATTAAAATAGATTTCAACCCACTCGTTTCTATACTCAAAGAAAACAAACTAACGAGACCAAATTTTGTTGACTGAAAATGTAAATTGGATATAACTTTAACAACAAATGGTGTTCCTTCAATACCAGAAAATGTGTCTGTTTTAGAAAAAGGTTCTTTCTCGGGGCCGAAAGGCATGAAGAAGAAAAAGGTTCAGAAACAGAGAGACACGATTTTCAAGGTAGTTAGTGGGCCACGGACTGGTGTGAAAAATCCGAAAGACAGATGTTTTCACTGCAACCTGACCCAGCACTAGAAAAAGCTATGTTCAGTATTTCTTGAAATGCAGAACAAATAGGATAATTTCTGTTCACTAGTTGTGAAAACATGTTTAGCGGTGTTATTTACCGGCACCTGGTGTGTAGATACGGGAATCAGTAATCATGTTTTCAATTCATTGCAGGGGTTCCAGAAAAACCTAACAACTTAGTGATAAGGAGATTTACCTGCATATCGACAATAATTCAAAGGTAACAACAGTTGCAGTCAGAGATGTCACTCTCAATTTGGGTAGAGATCGGATTTTAATATTGAGAGATTGTCTTTATGTACTTGCCATTAGAAATAACTTAGTTTCCATTTCTGGATTGGCTAAAGCGGATGTTTGATTTATTTTAATTAACTATGTGGTTATTAAGGATAATAAACAGGTTATCTATCCTGGTACATTGGTGGATGATCTTTAATCTCTCCTACAATACAACTGACTGAAATGAATAATACATCTATATTACCATATAAGAGAAAGTTTCCTTCTTTAATGAACCAAATGTTTCTTTGACACTTACGCTTGGGTCATATTAATCT
>JAUMHN010387377.1:0-14142 GCA_032360265.1 Heliamphora ciliata
GGCTAAGGTACGAATCGGGAAAGGTGTTAGGCACCCCGTTCACCCAACCATAAGGTTGGCCTCTACTAATCATCATTGGTTCTTTATAAGATTTTTCAAATGCATGCAAATAAAGAAAATGGAGGCAAAGAGAGAACATTCAAAATTAAATATGAAAAATACATAACATATATACATAGCACTCCAAATCAAAACAAATACGGCATGTAATTTCTAACTAAAGGATACCTAGAGCACACCGGCATACAATTTCATTACAATAAACTAAATTATCAAAATAAAAAAACATGCTAGAAGGTGTTAGAAATTACTTAAACATGAATTGCTAATAAAATGATCTAAACCATCTTAAATGTTCATCTAGAGAAAGTAGCCCAAAATATGCACAAACATGCATTTAGAGGAACATTAACATAGTGAGTTTTTAACACTAAATGTAAAGAAAAACTTATTTAACAAAGAAAATAACAGTTTCATAACAAAAAAAAAATTTAAAAGTTTGAAGAAAATAAAGAAAAGAAAAAAAAAGGTTTATAAAGAAAATCATTGTAAAATGAAAAAGTTTGAAAATGTTATTAAACTATTAGGAAAGAAAACCTAATTATTTATATTTTACATCTTAAAAGGGATAAAAAATAAAGAAAAAAAAACTACTACAACAAGAGAAAATTTATATTAACAAAAATTAACTTAAAAGACTTTTTGTGATTTTTTAGGTTTGACAAAATAAAAGAAAAGAAAAATATGACGAGAAAGTAACATTAACATTAGAAAGGGAAGAAAGAAAAAATAAGTGGAATACTGATAAGAAGAAAAATAGAACTATATTAAAAGAAAAGAAAAAGAGGCATTAAAAATAAAGATAAAAATAAGACTACATTACAATGAAAAGAAAATAAGACTACATTACAAGAAGAAGAAAAATAAAATGCTAAAAAAGAAAATTGTACTACAATTAAAGAAGAGAAAAAAAAATGAAAAATAAAAACTATGAAAGGAACATTAAACTATGGAACACTAAAAAGGAAATTGAAGTTACATTGAAAATAAGAAGAAAATAAGCTATACTATAAGGAAAAGAAACATAAATGCTTGAAAAAGAACATTAGATTAATGCTTAAAAGAAAAAGACATCAAGTTAATATTACTAGAAAAGAAAAAGAAATGAAAATAAATGCTAGTAAAATTAAACTAATATTAAAAAGATAAAAGAAATAAAAAATAATTATTTAACTTAATGTGAAATATAGTATTAATTACTACATTCATGTAAATATAAGTGTATTATTATAACAATTAACAATATTATTAAGTTGTAATTGCCAAAATATGTTAGCACTAATTAATGATTTAATAAAAGAAAGAAAATAACAAATGTGTTAAGTATGAATGTGAAGAAGTTAATAACTAACTAATGAACAAATTACATAAGAGAATTAAATAAGACAATTTAAATGATAAACAAAGTAAATTACATAAACAAAAGAAACATGCAAATTGAAATTCAAAGTTAACCCGATCACTCCAAAAGAGAGAGGATGGAGTTAGAAGAATCGGGGATCCAAACAAAATATCTAGATTAGCAGGGAATCCTCAAGTCGGGAATGGACTTCGATGAGTCAATCCTCGGGTGGTGATCTAAGCAAGGCTTCAATGTAGGCGTTGGAGATTTGGATCTCGGTATTTCAGCAGGGTTTCGGCGTCGCGGCTCAAAATTTCTCGACAACTCAGCAGAGCTTCACTCTCAAAACCTCTCACTCAAATTCTGTCCTAAAAAATGTACCAAGGGTACAGTATTTATAGCGATCTTCAACAAATGAGGTGCTGCCACGTTCCAGGGCATGTCAGGCCATTTGGAATTGGCGGTCGCCACATTGGAGGTGGCAGTCGCCATGTTCAAAGAAGGTTCCACAAAGTTCTGTAGTAGTCGCCATGATGAACGGTAGCGGTCGCCATGATGAAAGGTGGCGGTCACCATTTTTGGCTAGGGGTTCCAAGAGGTTCTATTAGCGATCGCCACAATGAACATGGCGGTCGCCTTACTTGGACAGCAAGTTTCGAAGGTTTCGACAAAATTTCTTTGATTTGAAGGTTTCGGGTCCAAATACTAAGCTTGGATCATTTTCTGATGATCGTACTGAGGCACCATTTTAATTGTTTTCATCATCGAATTCACATAAGATAAGGCGGAGTCAAATTGGGGTGTCTACAATGTGTTGGGGGATATTTTGAGGGATATTAGATACAAAATTTAGAAGTTTTACTTACTTATTTTGAGAGATCAAAGAATGGTGGAGGATTAATTTGGACTTAGCTTTCGAAAATCTTCCCGGTTTCCTCATTTTTTTCTTTCTTCTTCCTCAAACTCATCCAAACCCTCAAGAACAAAGTGTTTCTGGTTCCGCCCCTCTCTTGGCTGAAAATGACATATAGAGAAGAGGTTATTTGGCTCTCATTATATAGGCAAGGCTAAGGAACACATGGGGGACAAAAAAGTACATAAAAAGTACCCTTTTCTTCATTTTAATTAATGTAATTTGAATTTGATTTAAGTTGATTTGATTCTTGGAGGCTAGAATTCAGATTTGGGTGTACGAAAATCTGATTCCCCACCAATCAAAGGTTTTTTCTTGATTTTCGTGCTCCTATTGTGTAAGAAAATACATTTAAAATTAATTTGATGTATCTTTTTGGTGTCTTTTTCTATTGAGACTTATTATTTTTGTATGTTTATGAAAAATATAGTATTTCCATGTATTATGATAGTTTCCATAGAAATTGATTAAATAGACGTAGTCTTTTAAGTCAAATTAAGCTATTTTGACAATATAAGAATTTTTAACTTATTTTGTTGTGTATAAACTTCAATAATGATTTGTTTACTTTTGTTAACTTATAACACTATATTATTATGCATATTACTTGTTCAACAAGTATTGAATCATCATAATACTTAATTTAATACATTTCTCATCATTTTAAGCTAAAAAGAAAACAAAAATTCACTTTTTGGCACATTTCCCAAGGCAGTCGGCCACTAAGGGATATTTTTGGTATTTTTGAGGATATTTTGTCCGTTGCTATTTAATTGTACTTAAATCTCTGATTTAGGGTATCCATATATCAAAATTTGAGTTTTTAAGGCTTTTTGTTGTATTAGGGGAAAAACGGTCATTTTTTCCTATTTATGAGAATTATTTATTTTTAATTCATTATTTCATGATATTCACTTCATTTAGAATGTTAGGAGATTTTTCGGGTGCTAGGGTTTTATTGCCTGTGTTTTGGACCTTTTTACGATTTTCGGGCCGAACATAAGGTTTTCGGTTCAAGTTAAGGTTTTGAATCTCTTCCGATTTCTATGGTCTCGTGGACTATCTGTCACTAACACCTAGGGTTTGGACTAAGTCTTTACACGAGTCATTATTAACTAGGTTGTTACAACTAGGGTCTGTATCGGGTCGTTACAAACTACCCCCCTTAAACAAATTTCGTCAGCGAAATTTCGCCCCGTACTTCATCGTATAGAAGGTTGAGGATGATTTATTAACATTGTGCCTTATCATTCTCCAAAATTGTGTCCTTATTTACTTGAGTCATTCTCCATTGAGGGTGTGGATAAGGCTGGGCCCATATATTCATCACTTAGCATAAAGGTTGTCTTATCCTACTTAACACCTTAAACTAATTACTACCTAATCTTCAAGGATCATATCACATAACCAGCTAGTCCCAAAAGTTCGTATCTCTATCATGTTAGTTAGCCTCTCCCCATTAACTGCTACTTCCACTTCTGTTGGGTCTACTTGAATTTCTTCTCCAGATATAATCATGACCTAAAAACATTACCCGGTCCAACTAAAACTCACATTTACCAAGGTTTACATACAACTTGTGCTTTCTCAATACCTACATAAAATCTTCAAATGTTTTCTGTGTTCCTCTTCACTCCGGGAACATAACCAAATATCGTTTATCAACACAATTACAAATTTATCAGGAAGGCTTCTGAACACTTGATCCATCGGGTCCATAAACACAGCAGGTACATTCATTAACTTGGAAGGCAACACCACAAATTCATAATGCTCGTAACGAGTTCTAAAGGTAGTCTTGGGCATATCTGACTCCCGCACTTTCTATTTATGGAATCATCACCCCAATCTATCTTTGAGAATACGTTGGCTCCAAAACACAACTTACATTGAGTACGACTTCCACAAGCGATTATATGTCTCTAAACTAGTCCACCATTGAGACTGATTCAAACATTCTTCACTTCTATCAAGAAAGACTGTCACTCTACCGAAAACCAACTCATTTCCATATTCAAATCGATACCATAAGGGAAATTGAATACCACTCCATAAGAGTTACACAATCTATACGCCAAATGAATACAAACTGATTCCTTAAGAACCTACCACGTGAACAGCTTGGTTTGTCTAAAATGTGCACTTCACCCCTCAAACAATCTTTAGCATCAATGGGACTCACTGTTTCCACAAACTCCTTGGCACCCAATCCTTGAATTACTTAACTAAAGAGTTATTGGTTTTTGAGGTGATCTTGATAATCCTGATGACGAAGTCTGTAATCATCTGCTTCCACTTTCTCTCTAGTCTTTCCAAAGGTTCCTCCATTCCTCTTGGCCTCTATCGTATGTTCTTGACGTGCTAGAATGTTGGGTTTGAATATCTTTTCCAATAACTGGATCGTTTTCTCAGGCGGTTGGTCATTCTAGGGTAAAATGAACATGATAAAAGGTATGGCTGTGGTAATTACCTAGTCATGTGATCCATTGTGACTTGGTAGTTAATTTTTCATCAAGCTCTAAACGTTCATTGTTGTGATCAAGATTCTTCATTCTTTGATAGTGATGACAAAGATCCAGATTCTAACATTTCAGTGGGAAGGCCAGCGTGAATATCGATGTATATAGACGTACCTCCTTTGCTAGCGTACTAAGGTTATCATGAGTTCGAGGCTGTTTCTCATTTTTTTTCACTTTGTTAATACTGGTATGAATCTTTTGCTTCTTGGTTTATCGGATGGGTGGGTCAGCTATAAACTAGTCTTAGAGAAGTTCGAATTGTGCCATATGGTGGTGTCGCGAAACATTTGATGTGAAGCTATCGTTTCTAACTTTAGATTTGCTGATGGCATAGTCTTATTTGTTGGGACCTTTGAAAAGATATAGTTAGCTGAACAAGCCCTTACTTAATCATTCTTGCAAACGGGAGTCTTGATCTTCAAAACTTTGTTAAACGCGGACGTTGACAGATATTCTAAGCCGTGGCATCAAGAAAAAATATGTTTCACGCTTGAAGAGGTGTTAGGAGATTTTCGTGCATTGTCTCAGTTTCCCGTGAAAGCACTAAGACCTAATGACGTAATATCCTGAAGATCGTTATTACTCATAGATCTATGGGGTAAGATTTTTAAGGCTAACAATCAAAAGCTTGCGCGGGGTTTGAACATCTTACGATGTTTATGTAGACTACTTTTGGAATAGGTCACTAAAAATAGGTGTTTTGGGCTATATAAAAATTTGTGACATAATGTTTCTCAGGGGATGAAATTCAATAGAGACTGTAAAAGGGGTTTTGACCTATCAAATCTCAATATTTTGTTCTCATTTTTGGTAGGTAGATAGATATATATGTTTTTTACAACTTTCATGTTTTGACCAAAGTTCGGATCAAACTCTAAACTAAGATTTCCAAGTCAGTAGGGTTGACTGATTAGAAAATAACACACTTTGATAAAATTGTAATATCTCGAGTTCTACTTATGGAAATGAGTTCAAACCAACTTTGGATGCAAGATAACACAAAAATATAACTGTGGACATAAAAATCATACTTAGATCAATTTTTTACGTTGAGTTATGGCATTTCAAAGCTCAGGGAAGAAACCTCAAAGTTCTAAAAAATTAAGCCTCTTAGGGTTTAGGTCTTCAACTTATGTCATGTCAAGTTTTGGTTCCATTTCTTTGTATGCTTGTGTCTCAAACATAAATATCAAGACTCTAGCACACTTAGAGATCATCAAACTCAAAGATAATGTCATGACCCAAACCCAGGCCCGTGAATTAACCCCAAAACATGATATACATAAACTCTATCCAAAGGTAATACTCCAAGACATAAGAAATATTGAATATACTTTAAACAAATTTAACAAAACGATTGAAGTTCCAAAATTACATTCTCAAGTTTACCCCAAAGGTTAGAGATAACATATATTCAACATTCAATAATACTTTCACTACATTATTTTCATTAACTACATGTATAACAAAAACAAGAGACAACGTAGTTTCATCTATTGATTCCTTCCAAAAGCATCCATAGCTTTAGTGCCACCCCGCTCTTCAGAACCTGAAATGGTTTGATTTATATATATATGAGCAGAAGCTCGTAGGATAAAGATTAACTCATATATATAACGCATGATTTGTGAGGTGTGCGGCTATAACCGAAATAAATATGCACATAATTCAAATCATTTCCTTTTAACACACACATCCACGCACACAAGAATTTCTTCCATTTATCTCATTATTTTTCATCTATAAATCGTTCATTTTAATTTCTCAGTTTTCACAAACCGTATTTCCTCTAATGAACCGGTGTCAGGCGCAACTTATAGAAACCCCTCCCTATTAATCCCAATAGGCTACGCGAAGCCATTGGGTAATAAATAGCTCTATAACTCATCACGACACAACGCCACGTTTCGGGGGCTAACCCGTGGGCACGTAGTCCCCATCTTGCGCAAGTTTTCGGTCTTTCACCACGGACCCGTTAGGCCTACTTAATCCATATTAATCTATACGGTTCATTATTGGTTAAAAACTCGGGAGTCCAACCCTCAAATGGTTCCTCTCCCAGTTATTGCCATAGTACAACATTTTGATCCCAAACCCAAATTTTCCATTAAATTTCCAATTCACGTGTTTCACAACTTTCATTATATAATTTCTCACCATTTACATCGTTTCTTCCATGTTACCAAGTATCACAAATACAAGATTGATAACAAAGATCACATAGTTTTGAAATGGTAACACTCATCATGCATATATGTACACTTTGAATAAAAATCCACTTTTATTGTAAAAGAAAACCCGACCGACCGGCCCAATGCATGCCTCTCAACTCAATCTAGATATATATATAGGTGTGCCTCTCGCTCAAGGGATTAGGAATTTAGTAAAAAGGGCCAATATGAATGAAAAAATATTTTTTTTCAAAACATTCGGCCAAAAATGGGTAAAAAATGGTTTTGAAGTTTTGACATACCCTCACTCTTTTAATAATAACGTTTTCTAAAAAAAGCATTTTTTTGTGAGAGTAGTCTTGTTGGAAAGAAGACTTCCGGAGATTCGATTTGAGTACAAGAACGACCAAATTCGGAGTCTGGACGAAGGAGATATGATCAAACAAAGTTAGCCCTGTGCAGTTAGTCCGCTTGAGAGGACATCGGGCGCTCGAGCGCCAAACCTTCTGCCATGTGAGCGCTCGAGTGAGAAGGCTTCGCTCGAGCTCGCTGTTGCCTGAGAAACCCCAGATTTTGCTATGTTTTGAGTTCTAAACCTCCAAACACAACCCTTTCACAAAATATGTTTCAAACACTTATTTCTAACCCAAACACACTAGATTCAAGTCTCAAAGCTCCTTTTTAACACAACAAATCTTCAATTTTATGGATAATCATCTCCCAAGTGTCTCCATTTTTATGAAAACTAACCCAACCCACACACAAATCTACTAATATGTTAATTAAGCATGCAATTGACTCAATTTATACTCATTTACACAAAATATCAATCCAAATCTACGCAAAACATATGCGATAATCTAGATCCTACCTTGGATTTGCTCAAAAGTTTGTGATTTCTTCAAATCTCCCTCTTATGGTTTGGATATTGAATTTGCTTGCTCCTTCAAGACTTTATCTTCACTCTTCTTGCTCCAAAGCTTGATATTTCTCCTTGATCTCTCCTAATCAAGCTTCCATCTTCAATTTGAGTGGTGGAAAGTTAGGGTTTCTAGAGAATTTGGTGGGTTTCTCTCAAGAGGAGAGAGAGATGGAAAGGAAGAGAAATGAGCTTTTGTTTTCTCTCACGTGGCTAGCTTAAAAAATATATATGTATATCCCCAAATCCTTTCCAAGGTTCGAGAACTGTCTATACCTAGCCAGATAACCAACTCGAGCGAACACCCACCGCTCAAGCAGTGATTCCTGAACCCGAATCTCAACAAATTTTCTTAAACTAAACTCAAATCTCTAACCTCACTCTTATTATCTCGTTTCAACTTTTTCCCATAATTATTTTGTTAATATTAATCATTATTTTACATCTTAAAAATTTTTCCTCAAATCATAAATTCGATTGCTAACGGTCATTTTATTTAAAACACATATTCAAAGTTTTACACACCACAACACGTAACTGAAAACAATGATTAGTAAAATAAACACATACCGGGTTATCATAGATAACAACATACAACAACACTTCATATCATTCATAATTCAAACTGCCCCTAAGTTTCCAACTACAACGCCTTTTCGGTTTGATTTCGGTTCTTGATTCTTGGAGTGTTTAAAGGGATGTGTTGGAGGATATTTTGAAGGATATTAGATACAAGGTTTATAGGTTTTACTTACTTATTTTGAGAGAACAAAGAATGGTGTAGGATTGATTTGGACTTAGCTTTCGAAAATCTTCTCGGTTTCCTCCTTTTTCTTCTTTCTTCTTCCTCAAACTCATCCAAACCCTCAAGAACAAAGTGTTTCTGGTTCCTCCTCCTCTCTTGGCCGAAAATTACATATAGAGAAGAGGTTGTTTGGCTCTCATTATATAGGCAAGGCTGGGGAACACATGGGGTATAAAAAAGAACATAAAAAGTCTATTTTCTTCATTTTAATTAATGTGATTTGAATTTGATTTAAGTTGATTTGATTCTTGAAGGCTAGAATTCAGATTTGGGGAAGCTAAAAGTAGCTAGGGTTCAGTTTAGGGGGACAAAAATCTGATCTCCCATCAATCAAGGGATTTTTCTTGGTTTTCGTGCCCCTATTGTGCAAGAAAATGCATTAAAAGTTAATTTAATGTATCTTTTTGGTGTCTTTTCCTTTTGAGACTTATTATTTTTGTATGTTTATGAGAAATATAGTATTTTCATGTATTATGATGATTTCCATAGCAATTGATTAAATAGATGTAGTCTTTTAAGTCAAATTAAGCTATTTTGACAATATAGGACTTTTTAACTTATTTTGTTGTGTATGAATTTCAATAATTATTGGTTTTCTTTGTTAACCTATAACACTATATTATTATGTATATTACTAGTTCAACAAGTATTGGATCATCATAATGCTTAATTTAATACATTTCTCATCATTTTAAGCTAAAAAGAAAGTAAAAAATCACTTTTTGGCACATTTTCCAAGGGTAGTCAGCCACTAAGGGATATTTTTGTCATTTTGATGTTATTTTGTCCTTTTCTTCTTAATTATACTTAAATCCCTGATTTAGGGTATCCATATATCAAAATTTAGATTTTTAAGGCTTTTTACTGTATTAAATGCAAAACGGTCATTTTTCCCTATTTATGAGAATTTTTTATTTTTAATTCATTATTTTATGATATTTACTTCATTTAGAATGTTAGGAGATTTTTTGGGTGCTAGGGTTTTATTGTTTGTCTTTTGGACCTTTTTAGGGTTTTCGGGTCAAACTTACAGTTTTCGGTTCGAGTTAGAGTTTTTAATCTCTTCCGTATTCTATGGTTTCGTGGACTATCCGTCACTAACACTTAGGGTTTGGGCTGGGTCTTTACACGGGTCATTATTAACTGGTTTGTTACAACTAGGGTCTATACCGGGTCGTTACAATTAGTGAGTGTTCTAGAAATTGACAAGTACTACTTATGCTTTTCTTATCTGTTTTGCATCTGGTAAAATCAGCATCTGACTAGCCAAATAACTCAAAGGCTATTCCTCTAGGATAAAATAATCCTAGGTATTACGTACCTAAAAGGTATTTAAAGATACGCTTAACTGCGGTCACATGTGATTCTTTAAGATTTGATTAAAATGTAGCACACATGCATATACTAAACATAATATCCGGACGACTAGAAGTTAAATATAAGAGAGATCTGATCATACCTCTATAACGATTTTCATCTACTGCTATGCCATCTTCATCTTTGTAAAGCTTTATTGTTGGCCACATTGGAGTTCCCATGGGTTTTGCTTTTAGCATATCGAACCTCTTCAATATGTCCCTCGTGTATTTAGCTTGATTGATGTAGATTCTTTCTTGAGTTTGTTTAATTTGGAGTCCGAGAAAATAGTTGAGCTCACCCATCATGCTCATCTTGAATTCTTCATGCACCCACTTAGCGAAGTCTTCGAGATAAAACCATTTAAAAAGGCACTCTTGACATCCATTTGATAGAGTTTGAAAATTTTAAAGCATGCAAAATCAAGCAACATTCTAATGGCTTCAAGCCTAACCACAGGAGTAAAAGTCTCATCAAAATCGATACATTTTTCTTGATTGTAACCTTGGGCTACCAATCGAGTTTTGTTTCTAAGAACTACTCTATTCTCATCTATTTTATTTCTAAAATCCCATTTTGTACCGATGATGGAGTGATCCTTAGGTCTTGGGATTAAAGTCCAAATTTTGTTTCTTTCAAATTGATTTAGCTCCTCTTACATAGCTAAGATCCAAAACTCATCGTTTTTGACTTTCTCAAAATATTTTGGTTTAGTTTGGGAAAGAAATGCTAAATTACCATATACATTATGTAGAGATGAACGAGTTTAGATACCTTGCGATAGATCACCAATGATAAGATCTTTCAGGTGACCATGATCATACCTCCACTCTTTAGGTAGGTCAGAATTTTCTAAATTTGCGGATTCAACAATATGTTGGACTGCACTTTGTTGAGGGATTAAAGCTTCCTCTTGATTTGGCTCTTCTTTTTCTTTAATGAAGATATCTTCAACACCTTTTTCTATATCTAAGAAGTAATCTTCACAAAAATCCTTTGAAGAACCAATGTTAGCTTCATAAAAAATAATATGTATAGATTCTTCAACTACTAGGGTCCTTTTGTTGAAAACTCTATACACTTTACTAGATATAGAATATCCTACAAAAATATCTTCATCAGATTTTACTTGGAATTTGCCCAAAAGTTCTTTGTTGTTGTTTAAAACAAAACATTGGCACCTAAAAGCGAAAAAATAACTAATGTTAGGTTTTCTTCCATTCCATAACTCATATGGAGTTTTTTTTAGAGAAGCTATTATCATAACTTTGTTTATGATAAAGCAAGAGGTATTGACAGCCTCGGCCCGAAAGTATTGTGGTAGATTATTTTTACATTGCATGGTTTTAGCCATTTTTTCCAATGTCCTATTTTTTCTCTCAATAACTCCATTTTGCTGAAGTGTTCTAGAAGCAGAGAAGTTATGGTTAATACCATTTTTATCACAAAATTTTTCAAAATATTTGTTTTCAAATTCTCTAACATGATCACTTCGGATAATTGTAATTTGAAAATTCTTTTTTATTTTGAACTCTCTGAGATAGTTTTGCAAAAGAGGCAAAGACTTCATTCTTATGAACTAAGAATAGCACCCAAGTATATTTAATGAAGTCATCAACAATACCAAAGGCATATCTGTTGCCTCCACGGCTTAAAGTCCTTATTGGACGAAAAAAATCCATGTGTAGTAGTTGTAATGGTCTCGAAGTTGAAATCTCATTTTTAGAATGAAAAAAACTTCTAACTTATTTACCTTGTTGACATGCATCACACACTTTGTCCTTTTCAAAATTGATTTAGGGTAACCCAATCATTAACTCCTTTTTCAAAAGTTTAGAAATTAAGTTCATGTGTGCATGTCCAAACCTTCGATGCTATAACCAACTATTGTCACTGAAAGCGGCTAAGCACTTGGCGTCATTCTTAGAAAGATCATTGAGAGTAAATGTATAAATATTTTTATGTCTATGACCTTCAAGAGTAACTTTGTTATTGGTTGAATCTTCAATAACACACTTAGCATGATCAAACACAACTTTGTAGCCTTTGTCACAAAGTTGGCTTATGCTAAGAAGGTTATGTTTCAAACCATCAACAAGCAAAATATTTTCAATAGAAGGGGAAGAAATTTTATCAATACGGCCAATTCCTATGATTTTTCCTTTACTATTGTCTCTAAAAGTCATAAATCCGTCATCTTTTGGTTTGAGAGATGCAAACATCGATTGGTCGCTTGTCATGTGTCTTAAGTAAGTGCTATCGAAATACCACATCCCCTCTTTGAATGAGGATTTGAGACATACCTGCAAGGAGAATTAAGTTTTAATTTTTGGTACCCAAATTTTCTTGGATTTTTTGGTGTCAGTTCCTTGAGAGTGTGTTCCTTTAGGAACTCAAGCCTTCTTGACAGAATTATTTGATAGATTTCTATGTGGACAGCGTGTGACAATGTATCCATGCTCGTAACAATAAAAACAAGTGGCCTTTGTATAATTAGATGATGCCTTGATAAAAATGTTGCTTAAGAACTTTTGTTTCTTCTTGGGTTTATACCAAATTCTAGCTTTGTCAAAAATACATTTTTGCATGCCAAGAAGTTTATCTAAGTTGTTCTTTCCTTGAGTGAACTTGTAAACAGTTTTTGTAAGATCCTCAACTTTTTCACTCAAAACATTGTTTTCATCCCTCAAAACAGAAAGTTGTTTTGTTAAAAGAGATTTTTCATTTTTTAAAGTTTTAATTTCAGTTGAGGAGGAAAGAACTAACTTTTTCAAAATAGAATTCTTTGTACTCATTTTTCTCAACTCATCATGCAAATCTTCAAATGCACTGCAATTCATCTAAAGAAAAAGGGTCAGGAATTACCTCATCATCTTTTCTAGCCATAAGGCATAGATTTGCTACTTCATTTTTTTCTTTTTCATCTTCAGAACTGCTGTCATCACTCTCACCCCATGCAGCAATCATGGCTTTTTTGAAGCCCTTTTTGAATTGCCTTTTGAGCTGAAGACATTCAGTTTTGACGTGTCCAGGCTTTTTACACTCATAGCAGATGATTTCTTCCTTTTTGAGATCGTTCTTGAATTTGTTGGAGTCGCCTTTAAATTTGGTAGGCTCGCCTCGATGTCCTTCCTTCCTGAAGAACTTTCTTCTTCCTTATTTCTTATTTTTAAGAAACTTCTTAAATTTCTTTGTGATGAGAGCTAAGTCTTCATTCTCATCACTTAAAGAGTCTTCCTCGGATTTTTTTGTCATGAGTTAAGGACTTGAAGGCGATGCCTTTCTTCTTTTTGTTGTCATCCTCATCATCCATCTTGATGGTCATCTCATGGGTCATGAGAGAACCAAGAAGTTCTTCTAGGTTGAGTCTGCTCAGGTCTTTGGCTTCTTAAATAGCAGTGACCTTAGCTTCCCAACTCTTTGGCATATACCTCAGAATTTTTCTTACCATTTCTACATTAGTGTAAATCTTGTCAAGAGATTTTAGTCCATTAATAATATCAATGAAACGAGTAAACATATCAGATATAGTTTCATCATGCTTCATTTTGAATAATTCATAGTTATTCATAAGCAAACTTATTTTGGACTCTTTCACTTGATTAGTACCATCGTGGGTAACTTCGAGTCTATTCTAGATTTCTTTTGCGGTGTCACATGTAGAGATCCTATTGAACTCATTTGGTTCAAGTGAGCAGTATAGTAGATTCATAGCATTAGCATTTTTTTGTATCTCCCTAATATTATTTTCAGTCCATTCAGCCTCTAATTTAGGGATGGTAGCCCCTTCAATGATTTTGGTAGATTTTTTGGGTCCATTAATGATAACCTGCCAAAGGACATAGTCTACGGCTTGAATATAAATTCTTATTATAACCTTCCAATAATTGTAGTTTGTTCCATTGAACAAAGAGGGTCTATTAGTCGACTGACCTTCGGATTGGATAGGTCCGATGCTAGTGGTTGCCATGAAAACTCTTAGACTGTTAAGTAAAAAATAAGAGCCCAAGCTTTGATGCCATTTGTTAGTTCTAGGCAACCCAAGAGGGAGGGGGGG
>JAUMHN010387486.1:0-16914 GCA_032360265.1 Heliamphora ciliata
CAAATACAGAAGATGGAAAAAAGAGATTAGAATCAAAATCAAATAATAAAAATACATAACATGTGTATATAGAACGCCAAATAAAACAAGTATCAAAAGAAAAATTTTAAATCCTACAACATGCAATTTCTAGCTAAAGGATACATAGAGCAAATCGCATGCCATTCTAAATCCTTATGAGCAATGTATTTGTATTATTTCTTTAATTTTATGCATGGATATCCAATATTCTGTATAGTATTTAATTAGGTGTGTATAGTACGGATTACACATAGAAGATCAGATTTTAGGTTCTTGTAGAATATAAGTTTTATGTTTACAATTTACATAGAAATTGACATACCATCGGTACGACTGTAGCACAGAGTTTTAGTAAGCCTGTCTTGGTTATAGGGAACAGATAATAGCACCGTCTATTGTTCCAACTATCTGTGCTAGTACACTTTGGATATATTGAACGGGACATTTGGGATAATTAATTTTATACTGACTATATAAATTAATTCATACCCCAAGATTATTATAAATAGTACTTATCATCTTAATCCTAGAATAATTATTGATTTGCATATATTTAATATTCGTTGTTTTGGTTCATTAGAGGGTGCGATCTTATATGGGTCTAGATTTTCGGTGAGTTGAATAACGATACTATTTATATGGAAAATATTAATTATTGATGGAATTCACGTCCCGAAAGATCGAAATTGACGATGCTCCTTAAGGAAGCTTATAAATTTTGGCCAAGCCAAATCATGTAGGTGAATTTGATTATTTAGCGGTCAAATAAGTTAAGCAGAAGAGTTTAAAGAATACTAAGATGCCGATTAAATTAAATTATTAGTAATTAAATTTAATAGACGGGTATCAAAAATTTTAACGTGGGGAGAAATGGTAAGCATTTAATAATAGAAATTTAATGCAAGATAGTCTTGAGATTATGAGTCAGAATACAATTGTAGTTCTTTAGTGGTGTGAACTATAATTCAATATTTTATGGAAATTGCAGAATTCGCTACTAATTTTTCATAATTGCAGATACTGCTATAAAGTTTACTTAATTACATAAACTCCTGATACGTATCTGTGTTTTACTAGAAGTTTTACTCATAATTACTCTCTAAGTCCCTGCTGTAATCCTATAAATATGCAAGTAGGCTGAACCAATTTCATAATTTGTCTTTTAAGACTAAAGTTGTCCAGGTTCTAACAGCACGCATTCTTGATTGATTGTAGTCCACCCTATATTCAAGAATCGCATAAGGGAATACAATAAAAGATCTGACTGAATCTTCAACTCGGATTCAAATCGTAGTTAAAGATTCGACCGGTAAAAAGGTATTCTTTTAAATTAACTTCAGATGCATGAATTTTATTTCGATCGTTCATCATCAAAAGTTTCATTTGGAGCCTATTTCGGCATTTGCCTGTTCAGTTAATTTTTTATCAAAAATCGTTTGCAAAAGCAATGATCTCGGTAATTTTGTCTCCAACAGTGACAATATCTTCCCATGTCCGGGTCTTTGCAACATCCAGGGAGAAACCATTTTTGTGCTGTCCCCGAGAGTGATTGATGGAACAACTGGGCCTTTAGTTGATCAACAATTCCCCTGGGGGAGAGACACACATCCTCATATGAATCCGGGGATCTAAGGTGCCGTCAAATTTCTCCATTTCTGGCATCTTGAATTTTTTTGACAGTTCGGCATCTGGAAATAAGCATAAACTGCCTACATCTAGCATGTATTCTTTCACTTCCTTTGCCTTTCTCAATAATTTTTCTATTTGATCAATCTTTTTTGCCAGTGCAAACTCCCTAGATTGAGCTATGTTTTCTTCCTCTATCGCGACCTGACGTGAAACGTGCGGTGGTACAACAACCAGTGGAACCTCCTGCCCAGAAGTCTTTTTTGTTCTCATTTGTGTCATTTTGCTGCTCGTTTACCCCCAACAAGAGAGCTTGGATTGCCCGAATTTGAGCATAAAAATAGTTCTGAGCCTACGTCTGTTGTTCAACTACCCTCTGTATCTCAATGATTACCCTCATCAGAGCTGTCAAGTTTACCTCATTCTCTGCCATTTCAAATGACTTTGCTGCTCGTTCAGATATTTTGTAGAGTCTCCCTATTTTTGACCAAGCCCAAATATGCACTGGATGCGAACCTTCTGACTTAATGATCTAGACCCGAAGTAAAACCTGAATCCCAAAAGCAGAATCGCCATTATTAGACATTTCTCAGAAAGGATATCAATGACACTCCAAATATCGAAGACAGCTGACCACGAGTAGATATAGCCACTGAAACAAAAAAATGCCCTTATTGAGCCTATCTAGCAGGGAACAAGCAGTATAACGACTAAATACCTCAACACACAAGAATTAACACATAAACTAAGTGAGGGACCAACAAAACTCAAAAAAAAAAAAAAAAGGTTTACCCTAAGATTCTAAACGAGCAGCACTCCAGCAAAAAAACAGCTCTAAGTCAAACGAGACCTCAAAACAAGAACCTGAACGGGGGGTCGGGAAAACAAACCTAAACGGCGTCGAGGGTACAAAACCAACAAGCAAGAAAAAACTTGGGAGGGAGAAAACTATCATAAACCAACAACAAGGCCTAAGCCAAGAATCGGGGCAGAACCCAAGATTCTTGACCAACAGATCAAAAAGTGGGCAACGACCCGAGAGGGAAACTACTTTAAAATGAAGGATCATCAGAAGAAGACCCGGGTTGGAACCCGGGAGAGAAACTATCTTAAAACAAACAAACAAACAAACAAAGGTTCTACACAAACACAAGCAAAACATACAATTAAAGAAAGCAAATATTCCTACTGCGTCAATACCTAATGGCGGGTTCTAAGCAATTATATGCAAAAAAGACCGATTTTGGTCAATAATCAGGGTACCTTTTGAATAGAGACGAGTATATACCTCCCATGCCTGGTGTGATACAGGACATAGTCAAACAGTTTGAAAGAACTCTTTTACCACACTTGTGAAAGCATGCAGTCAGTAAAATTTGCCCGTCTTCCCAACATAGCCCCGAGACAGTAAACTGACCGGCGTATCAGGTTGACCAGGCAGGGGGATGAGAACAATGCAAATTTGTGCGAGAATACAATTGAAAATTTTTTATTAAGAACCAATGATGTGTTCAAGTCTAACCCGCTTATTTGATTTTGTAAATCAATCCCCAGCGAAGTCACCAGAATTTAGGGTTGTTTGATTTAAAAAAATAAAGAAATTCAAGAAATGTGTAAAAAATATTTTAACACCTCGAAAACTAAATTTTGAAAATCTTTTTTGTAAAAAATAGAGTCGCCACTTGATTTTTGAGAAAAACCAAGAAAAATAAAATGAGCTACTGATCTTTAAAATGGTAATTAGAGAAAACAAAGGTCTGAGGGCGAAGGTACAAACTAGAAAAGGTGTTAGGCAACCCGTTCACCCAACCGCGATGTTGGCCTCTACTAATCATTATTGATTTTTAAATAAATTTCTCAAATGCATACAAATACAGAAGATGAAAAAAAGAGATTAGAATCAAAATCAAATAATAAAAATACATAACATATGTATATAGAACGCCAAATAAAACAAGTATTAAAAGAAAAATTCTAAATATCACAATATGCAATTTCTAACTAAAAGATACACGGAGCAAACCGCATGCAATAACACCAAATAACCTAAACTAACATAAGCATGATATGGTACCAAATTAAAAGAAATGTAATCTTAAAACTTCCTAGATTCTAATCAAAATTGCATACAATATTGAAAAATAATCAAATATTCTAAATTATCTTAATCATGATTTTAAGCAAAGTAAACAAAAATATGCCAAAAAAAAAATTATCACATCAAAAATGCATTTTACCAAATAACCTAAAATTATACTAACATGATTTTAAACAAAAACATGCTCCAAAATTCACTAAATTCTAAACACACCAAAAATGAGCATGAATTGTTTACAATATTGTCAAATAACCTAAAATTACAGCAACATAATTTTAAATAAAAACATGCTCCAAAATTTATCAAATTCTAAACATGTCATGAAACTAAAGTAGAAGTACCTAACCTAGTTTATTACTAACTAAAATGTTAGAAAATAACAAATTATGCTAGTAAATAAAGCATACTTTAATCAAACAACTGTAATGAGGTAAAACTTAGAATAAGATGAAAGAAAAGAATGTGAGCGTAATATTAACTATTATGACCACATTACAATCAATACCGGAATATCGCAATCATAATATCACAGATTACGATGCAAGGAATATAAGCAGCATTGCTAAATTTCAATAGAATAGTACAATAATGATAATATATTATAAAATAAAAAAATAAAATCTACAAAACTATGAAATCTGATCAAACTATAGAAAAAGCATAACTAGTTCGAAACTAGAATAAAACATACTTCAGATTTAGAAATTACTAACTAAGCACAAAATTGAGAAGTGGGCATGCAATCAATAATGTAACCCGACCTTTTCACATAAGAAGAAAGTGAAGAGAGAAGCATTGGGGATCTTACAAAATACCTGAAGCGTAACCCGGGTGAATCCTCAAGTCATGAGAATAGTGCTCAATTGTTCGATCCTCGAGGAATGCTCCAATCTAATCAATTAGTCAGGAATTCGATAGAGTATAGGTGTAATGCAGCTCGTCCGTCCGTGAAGCAGCAGGGTGTCAGTGTCGAGACTCGTACTCTCTCGGTACTTTGGCAAAGTACCTCCCTCTCAAAATTTGTCTTGAAAAAGGTACCAAGGGTATGATATTTATAAAATTCATCAGCCAATAAGAAGTTGGCACATTTTGGGACACGTCAAGATTTTTCAAGGTGGCAGTCGCCACATCATGAGTTGGCGGTTAATACTTCAGGAGAGTTTCCACAAGCTTCTTATGGCAGTTGTCACTATGAAAGGTGGCGGTCCCATGGTTGGAGTTGGTGGTCGCTACTTCAAGCTAAGGTTTCCACAAGTTTCTTAAACGGTCGCCATAATGCAAGGTGGCGGCCCCATAGTTGCAAGGTAGTGGCTCTAGATTCAAGTTGGCGGCCAGAGGTTTAGACATTATGGGTTCACTAGTTCAAAGATTTGGCTTACTTGACTTGTATACTGAGCTTGAATCATTCCTCGAGGATCTATTAGAATTACCACTCTATCTAATTTCATCATCAGATTCACTCGGACCAACCTAAGATTATGCGAGGTCAAATTAGAGTGTCTACAAAGTGCTATTACTGTAACCAATTTAGGCAATGAAAAAAGTAATGTTCAATTTTTCTTAGTAAGCAGAACAAACCAGGTAATTTCTGTTCACTAGTGGTTGAAACATGTTTAACGGTGTTATCTATCGGTACCTAGTGTGTAGATACATGAGCTACTAATTATGTCTATAATTCTTTGCAGAAGTTCTAAAAAATCAGGCAGCTCAATGATGAAAAAATTTACCTACATATGGGTAATAATAAAAGAATGGCAGCAGTTATAGTAGAAGATATCACTCTCGGCTTTAGTAAAGATAGAATTTTAATTTTAAAAAATAATCTTTATGTACCTTCAATTAGAAGGAATTTAATTTCAGTTTCTAATTTAATAAAGAACAAATATTCTGTTCATTTTAATGACTCTGTGGTTATCAAGAAAAATAAATGTTTTATTTATTTTGATACATTGGTAGATGATCTGTATGTTATATCTCCTATTTCTCCTACACTACAACTGGCTGAATTGACTAGCACATCTAATTTACCATATAAGAGAAAAAATCCTTATTTAATAAACCAAACGTTTCTTTGCTACTTAAGCTGGGATCATATTAAACTAAAAAGGATAAATAGACTGGTAGAAAATAAACCTTTGACTTCATTGAAAGTGGAGGCACTTTCAGACTGTGAGTCCTGCTTAGAAGGTAAAATGATCAAGAAGCCATTCTCAGCTAAAGATTATAGAGCTAAAGAACCGTTAGAACTAGTTCACTCTGATATGTGTGGTCCTATGACTATTCATGCTAGAGGTGGCTTTGAGTACTTTGTCAATTTCATTGACGACTACTTAAGGTATGGATACATTTACCTGGTGTACCGTAAGTCTGAATGCTTTGATAAGTTTAAAGAATTCAAGACAGAAGCTGAGAAACGTCTAGGTAAAAGTATCAAATCACTACGATCTGACCGTGGTGGAGAGTACCTCTTTAGAGAGTTTAGGGACTACTTGTCGTCAGAGGGGATTATATCCCAATTGACTGCACAGGGCACTCTACAACAAATGGTGTAGCAAAAAGAATGAATAGGACTCTAATAGAGATGGTAAGGTCAATGATGAGTTATTCAGATTTACCCAGTTCATTTTAGGGATTTGCATTAGAAACAGCGGCTTATGTTCTGAACTTGGTACCTTCTAAGTTAGTACTTTCTACTCCCACATAATTGTGGACCGGACGCAACCCTAGTCTGAGACATATTCAGATTTAGGGGTGTCCAGCACATGGGTTGAAAGGAAACGCGAATAAATTAGAACTGAGGACAGAAGTTTATGTTTTTTAGATATCCCAAGAGAACGAAGAGTGGTTTATTTTATAATCCTAAAGATCAGAAGATCATTGTTAGCACTAATGCCCGATTCTTGAAAAATGATAATATTATGAACCACAGGATCAAAAGTAAGATTATTCTTAAAAAAATGAGAGAAAATACCAATAGAATGGAAGAGAAATCACAAGTCATTGATATCCCATTACCTCATCGTAGTGGGAGAATTATCAAGACAAGTGCAGATCCTGAACCAGATCAGGGTACTACCATTAACATACCTCACGAGCATGTGGGTAATGGTGCACAGGATTCAAATTCTACACAGCACGTTACTACAAGTACAAAGTAGTGCCTCATCGTAGTGAGAGGGTTGTCCATCAACTCGATCGGTATATGTTCTTGGGAGAGTTTTTTGACAGGATCCCAGTAAAACTGGATATTGAATCCTACAACTACAATGAAGTATTTCAAGACAAAGATGTAGATCTTTAGCAAAAGACTATGAGTTCAAAGATAGAATCTATGTATTCTAATCAGTTCTGAGAACTTGTAAAATCACCTGAATGGATAAAACTCATCAGATACAAATGGATTTACAAGAGGAAGAAAGGAGTATACGGGAAGGTTGAAACCTTCAAAGTTAGGCTTGTTGCAAAATGGTTCACTTAAAAAGAAGGGATCGATTATAAGCAAACCTTTTCACCGGTAGCCATACTTAAATCTATTTGGATTCTCTTATCTATTGCGGCTCATTTTGATTATGAAATTTGACAAATGGATGTCAAGACAGCTATTCTTAATGAAAGTCTTGATGAGTGTATCTATATGGTATAACCAGACGATTTCATAGTAAAGGGCCAGGAGCACATATTGTGCAAGCTTAAAAGATCTATTTATGAAGTTAAGCAGGCATCGAGGTCTTGAAATACTCGGTTTGATCAAGCCATAAAGTTTTATGATTTTAATCAAAGTTCAGATGAGTCCTACGTGTACAAGAAGCGTAACGGAAACGTGGTGGTCTTTCTAGTACTTTATGTAGATAATATCTTGCTCATCGGAAATGATGTGGGAGTGTTATCTTTAGTAAAAGTATAATTATCTGGACAGTTCGATATAAAAGATTTGAGAGAAGTCAGTCATATCCTTAGGATCAAACTTTTGCAAGATCGAAAATAAAGGATGTTGGGCTTATCATAAGTAAAGTATATCGATTACATTCTTACTCATTTTAGCATGCAGGATTTCAAGAAAGGATTTCTCCCTTTCAGGTATGGAATCACTATATCCAAAAATCTGTGTACTAAGGCACCTGATGTGATAGAGAAGACGAAGGCGGTTCCTTATGTTTCGGAAGTAGGAAGCTTAATGTTTGTTATGCTTTGTACAAGACCCGATATTTGCTTTGCCATTGGCATGGTTAGCAGATATCAGTCTAACCTAGGACAGGAGTATTAGACTGCGATAAAAAATATAATCAAGTACCTGAAAATGATTATGGATTATATGTTGGTTTACTAAGCAGATAGTCTAGTACCTTTGGGGTACACAGACTCGGACTTTCAGTAAGACAAACTGAAACTATCGGTACGACTGTAACACAAAGTTTTAGTAGGCTTATCTTGGTTATGGGAAACAGATAATAGCGTTGTCTATTATTTTGACTCTCTGTGCTAGTACACTTTATCTATATTGAATGGGGTAATATCGAAATAATTAATTTTATACTAATTATATAAATTAATTTACACCCCAAGATTATTATGAGTGCTTATACTATTAATTCTAAAATAATTATTATTTGCGTATATTTAATATTCGTTATTTTGATTCATTAGAGAATGTGATCTTTTGTGGGTCAATAGTCCCAGTGAGTTGGATAGTGGTATTAATTATATGATAAATATTAATTATTGACTGAATACATGTCTCGATTATTCGGGATTGACGATACCCCCTTAAGGAAGCTTATAAATTTTGATCGGGCTAAACTCTGCAGGTGGATTTAATTATTCGATAGTCAAATAAGTTAAGCGGAAGGGCTTAAAATATTTTAAAGATGCCGATTAAATTAAATTGTCAGTAATTAAATTTAATTGGCGGGTATCGATAATCTTAACGTAGGGAGATGAGTTAAGCTTTTAATAATCGGAGTTCAATGCAATTGGTCTTGAGATTATAGTTAGAAGTGCAGTTACAGTTCTTTAGTGGTATGAACTGTAATTTAGTATTTTATGAAAATTATAAATATCGCTGCAAGATTTTCATAATTGCAGAAATCGCTAAGAGGTTTACATATTTGTAGAAACCACTAGAAAGGTATTTGAGTCACACTAGGAGTTTATGTCATAATTACTTTACAGATCCCTACTGTAGCCTATAAATATGTGGGTAGGTTGAACCAATTGCATAAGTTGTCTTTCAAGACTAAGATTTATCGGGTTCTGCCGGTACCAATTCTTGAAGGATCGTAACACACACAACGTTCGGGAATTACATCCAGAATACAGTAGAAGGTCTGTTCAGAGTTTCAACTAGGAGAATCAAAGTTTGTAGTTGAAGAAATGACTGAAATGTATTCATCTAAACTAACTGTGATTGTACGGATTTTATTTTGATCGTTTGACATCAAAAAGATTTTAATCTGGAGTCTGTTTCGGCGATTGGCCGTCTAATTTTTTTTAATCGAAAAATCGTATTTAAATCAATGATCTTGACGGTTTGTCTCCAACATTTGATATCAGAGCCGTTTTGATTAATGAATACGATTAATTGGGGGATCGGATAGATATAGAATTGTGCTAACTTTGTTTTGCAGGCGTTCTAGTCCCAGTTTTATGATTGTCATTATATTCGATTTAATTGAATGTGTAGATGATGATTATAATTTAATTTTTAATCACGAGGATTGATCGTGGTAGTTTTAGGTTTTTTAAATCAATTGTGAGCCTTCGGGACATAGATGTTCGATGTAAAAGTTTTTACTTATTTTTAAATATTATTTAAAATATTTAAGAACATGTTTGAATGTCCAAGAACACGAAGAACGGGCAGCGGCATAACCGGTGGTTCCGACGATGGTTTCGGGAGTTTTGGGCTACGGATCGCGGTGGTTTTTTCACGATTTTGCAACGGGTTTTTTCAGTATTTTTTTTCAGATTTTATGCATTAAAAATAGCAGTAAAATAGGTCCTAAAACAGCTGAAAAAAACCAGCAAAAATAACCACCACTGGTGGCTTCGGCTGCAGCAGTTCAAGGCCGATTTTGGTGGTTTTTCAGGATGATTTTGAGACTTGTTTTTGAGTAGTTTTTTGGGTATAATACAGCAGTAAAATAGGCTGGAAAGTAGTCCAAAGTAGTGGAAAAAAGTGAAGCAAAAGCGGCACGAAAATAGCAGCAACAGGCGGCAATAGCAACTGTTGTCCGGGGCTGTTTTGGGGGCCGTTTTTGAGCTTTTTCGGGACTATTTTCGAGGCATTCTTCAGAGCAATATGTGGTTGTATATCAGTGTTAAAAATAGCAGAAAACGAGAGCCAGAACAATCACAGAGCAGCGGCCAAAGCAGCGGTGATGGTTGGTGCGGCGGTGGTGCGGCGGCATAGCCCCTTCGGGGCTCATTGAAAACTGGTTTTAAGGCATTTTTCGTTCTAATTTTTTAATAGAAAAATAGTATTTTTTGTAAGCTATTTTTTTAAAAAAAATTGGGATAAAAACAGAGTTCGGGAGTGGCAGAAAAAGCCGCCAAAAGCGGCGACAATGGTGCAGCGCCGGGTGTTGCCGCAGTGGTGGCTTGGCTCGAGGTCTTCCGGGACTATTCTCTGATGAGATAGGACTCGATTAGTGTTGTATATCTATAATACTGCGAATAGATAATTCCTTGTTAGATTCTAATAAGAATAAGCAATTTTCTACAACGATTAAAAGACTAAAAGTTTATCTTGATACAGGAACTTGAAACTCGATAGAGTTTCACCTTGATTATAAAATCGGGTAATATTTATCTTATTTATTTATTTATATAAACTGCGTGAATGATAAATATTGATTTTATATTTTCTGATTAATTTAATTAATTCAAAAATATTTGATTTTAATTAATATTTTGTAAAGAAAAATTAAATTAAATTTTTTTAATTAAAAGTTTTTTAATTAAATGGAAAAATTTTAGATATTTTATTTGTTACAAAATAACACGTTTAAGATAACTTTTTATTAAATTGAATATCTTGGAAAAATATAGAAATTAATTTTAAATTTTTAGATTAATTAAATAAAAAATATTTAATTTTAATAAATTATTATTTTTTAAAAAAATATGTAATAACTCGTACTTGAATGCCTTTATTCAATACCTTAGCTATAAAGGAAAAAAAAACTGTGCATTTAATTTTTTTTACACATTAAAACACGAAAAAGATGCTTCAAAAAAATTAAAATCTTTCGGATCGTGTGATTTTTTGAAAGTAATAAATTTATTTTAATTAAATAGTTTTTATAACCTTGAAAAAATTAAAAAAAACCTAAGTGAAAGAAAAAATTTATTTACAGATAAAATCTGCAGTCTCCATTATCAGTTCATAAGTGATGTAATTAATTCTGTGTGTTGGCAGTAAGACCTTTCTCCTCATCGAACAGAATTAATTACGGTATCACCGGTACAAATCTCCTTTAGAGATAATTCTGGATAATTGTTAGTGTGGATCACTTCTCCATCTGAATGGTTTATTGTGAAGCGATTGATTTGAAATTAGGTGGTGGTTAACACTTAACTGTAAATAATAGTATCATCTCTATCTGAGCAATTGCTATTATTTACTGAACCAAAATTATGTCAACTATTTAATTTTATTTGGCATAGTCTGTTGCCTAGATAGTAAAATTAATAAAAATTGGTCTGTCTGAACAAACAATGGATAGTAGACATTCTCCTAACGAGGCATGCTTTTCACAGGGTACTAGGCTGCTTGTAAATTTTTTTTAATGGTAGAGAGAACTAATTTTAAACTAAATTTAAAATTTTGCTTGTCATAATTAACAAATTTTTTTAATTATGTGATTCTCGAGATTAAAATGATTTTCAATCTACTAGCATTAATACTCAAAAAAAATAAACTAACGGGACCAAACTATGTAGACTAAAAAAAATTGGATATTGTCTTAATTGCCGAGGATTATAAGTTTGTATTATTTGAAATTTGTCCACCAGTACGTGATGAGGGAGCAACCGAACAAAAAATCTGAGCTTTTTAGAAGTGGTAAAAACTGATCAGATGGCTCCCTGTTACGTTTTGACTTCTATGTCAAATATATTGCAGCATCAGCATCAGTCTATACCCAGTACTTATGACATGATTATGAACCTCAAAGAAATGTTTAGGGACTAAAATCGTGCCGCTAGGCAGGTGGTCATGAAATCTCTTATGAATATAAGCATGGCCAAAGGCACCCCGATTAGGAATCATGTTCTGAAGATGATAAGTCATCTGAATGAACTAAAGATCCTAGGGGCTGAGATTGACGGGAAAACCCAAGTCGATATCATACTCTAGTCACTGCCTAATAGCTTTAAGCAGTTCTGCCTGAATTATTCCATAAATAAACTCAGCTTTTCATTGGCAGAACTTCTTAAATAACCTCAAGCCTGAGAGTGTTCTTAGGAAGCCATGTACTGTACATGTGGCTGAAAAAGGTTCTTCTTCTAAGCCGAAAGACAACAAGAAGAAAAAAGTTCAAAAACAGGGAGGCACAAGTTCAAAAGCAATTTAGGGGCCAAAACTAATGTGAAAAAGCCCAGAGACAAGTGCTATCACTGTAACCGATTGGGGCATTGAAAAAAATAATGGCCAATTTTTCTCAGTAAGCAGAACAAGTAAGGTAATTTCTATTCACTAGTAGTTGAAACATGTTTAGCGGTGTTATCTACCGCTACCTGGTGTGTAGATACGGGAGTAACTAATTATGTCTACAATTCTTTGCTAGAGTTTCAAGAAATCAGGCAGCTCAGTGATGGAAAAATTTACCTACATATGGGCAATAATACCAAGGTGGCAGCAATTGCAGTAAAAGATGTCACTCTCAGTTTTAGTAGAGATAGGATTTTATTTTTAAAAGATTGTCTTTATGTACTTCTATTAGAAGGAATTTAATTTCGATTTCTAATTTAATAAAGAACAAATATTCTGTTCATTTTAATGATTTTGTGGTTATTGAGGATAATAAACGGATTATTTGTTCTGTTATATTGGTGGATGATCTTTATATTATTACTCAAATCTCTTCTACATTGTAACTAACTGAATTGAATAACACATCTAATTTACCATATAAAGAAAAGGATCCCTCTTTAATGAACCAAACGTTTTTTTTTTACAGTTATGCTTAGGTCATATTAATTTAAAAAGGATAAATAGACTGATAGAAGATGGACCTTTGAGTTTATTGAAAGTGGAGACACTTTTAATCTGTGAGTCCTACTTAGAGGGTAAGATGGCCAAGAGGCCCTTTTCGGCCAAAGGCTATAGAGTTAAAGAACCGTTAGAACAAGTTCACTCTGATGTGTGTGTTCCTATGACTATCCGGGTTAGAGGTGACTTTAAGTACTTCGTCAGTTTCATTGACGACTACTCAAAGTATGGATATATTTACCTGATGCACCGTAAGTCTGAATATTTTGAAAAATTCAAAGAATTCAAGGCGGAAACGGAGAATCGTCTAGATAAAAGTATCAAATCACTACAATCTGACCGTGGTAGAGAGTACCTTTTTGAAGAGTTTAGGGACTACTTGTTGTCAGAGGAGATTATATACCAATTGACTATATTGGGCACTCCGTAGCAGAATAATGTAGCAGAAAGAAGGAATAGGACTCTGATGGAGATAGTAAGGTCAATGATGAGTTATTCGAATTTACCTAATTTATTTTGGGGACTTGCATTAGAGACAGCGGCTTATATTCTAAGTTTGGTACCTTCTCAGTCAGTACCTTTTACTCCTATAGAATTGTAGACCAGGCCCAAGTCTAGTCTGAAACATATTCGGATTTGGGAGCTTCTAGCACATGTGCTGAAAGGGAACACGGGTAAGTTAGAATTGAGGATAGAAGTCTTTTTTTTGTCGGGTATCACAAGAGAATGAAAGGTGATTTATTTTATAATCCTAATGATTAGAAGGTCATTGTTAGTACCAATGTTCGATTCGTAGAAGATGATTATATTATGGACCACAAGCTTAAAAGTAAAATTGTTCTGAAAGAATTGAGAGAAAATACTAGTAGAACGGAAGAGAAACCACAAGTCACTAATATCTCATTGCCTCGTCGTGGTGAGAGGATTATTGAGATAGGTGCAGATCCTGAACTAGATCAAGGTTCTACCATTAATATGCTTAACGAGGATGTGGTAATGGTGCACAGGGTTCATATTCTGCACAACGCGTTACTGCTAGTACACAGACGCAGGTAGTGCCTCGTCATAATGGGAGGGTTGTTCATCAACCCGATCGGTATATGTTCTTGGGAGAGTCTTTTGACAGGTTTCTGGTAAAATTGGATACCGAACCCTCTAACTACAATGAAGCACTCCAAAATAAATATACAAATTTTTGGCAAAAGGTTATGAATTCAGAAATAGAATCTATGTATTCTAATTAGGTCTAAAAACTTATAGAGCCACCTGAAGAGATAAAACCCATTGGATGTAAATGGATCTACAAGAAGAAATGATGAGCAGACGAAAATGTTGAAACCTTTAAAACTAGGTTTGTTGCAAAATAGTTCACTCAAAAAGAATGGATCGATTATGAGAAAATCTTTTTGCCGGTAGCCATGCTCGAGTCTATCCAGATTCTCTTATCCATTGCGGCTCATTTTGATTACAAAATTTGGCAATTAGATGTCAAGACAGCTTTCCTTAATGGAAGTCTTGACAAATGTATCTATATGGTACAATCAAACAGTTTCATAGCAAAGGGTTAGGAGCACATGTTGTGCAATCTTAAAAGATCTATTTATGGACTTAAGCAGGCATCGAGATCTTGGAATACTCAGTTTGATCGAGCCTTAAAGTCTTATAATTTTGATCAAAATCCAGATAAGTCATGTATGTACAAGAAGCATGACGGAAGCGTGGTGATCTTTTTAGTACTTTATGTAGATGATATCTTGCTATCGAAAATGATGTGAAGGTGTGATCTTCGATAAAAGTATGGTTATCTGGGTAGTTCGATATGAAGGACTTAGGAGAAGTCAGTTACATCCTTGGGATCAAGCTTTTGTGAGATCGAAAACAAAAGATTTTGGGCTTATCACAAGCAAAGTATATCGATGATATCATTGCTCATTTTAGCATGTAGGATTCCAAGAAAGGGTTTCTCCCTTTTAGGCATGAAATCACTCTATCCAATGATTAGTGTCCTAAGACACCTAATGAGATAAAGAAGATGAATGTGGTTCCTTATGCTTCGGCAGTAGGAAGCCTAATGTATGCTATGCTTTGTACTAGACCCAACATCTGCTTTGCCATTGGTATGGTTAGCATATATCAGTCTAACTCAAGACAAGAGCATTGGACTACAGTAAAGAATACAATCAAGTACCTAAAAAGAATTAAGGATTAAATGTTGGTTTACCAAGCAAATAGTCTAGTACCTTTGGGGTACACAGACTCGAACTTCCAATCAAACAAAGATTTCTATAAGTCTACCTTAGGATATGTGTTTACCTTGAAAAGTAGAGCTATAAGTTGGAAGAGTATCAAGCAGTCCTGCATTACTAATTTCACGTGGAGGTCGAGTACAGGGCAGCTTCTGAAACAGCCAAGTAGGTCGTTTGGCTTAGGAACTTGCTGTTGGATCTTAATATGGTACCTTTAGTTCAGTCGGCTATTATAATTTATTGTGACAATAGCGGAACAGTTGCAAACTTGAAGGAGCCAAGAGTCCATAAGAAAGAAAAGTACATTGAGCGTAAGTATGAGCTGATACGAGAAATCGTACAGAGAGGTGATGTTGTTGTGACCAAGATTGTATCAGAAGATAACCTTTCAGATCCCTTTGCAAAAAGCCTACAGGTTAAGACTTTTAACAGTCATATAGAAGGCATAGGAGTCAGATATATGACAGCATAATTTTAAGTATAAGTGAGAGATTGTCAAAGTTGGAAGCTAAAAATCGTGAATTTTGTTAGTTTTAGTATTTAATTTTATTTTTAATAAAATTATTTTTTTATTTTATGAGAATCTTAATGAGCAATAAATAAAAAATTATTTTTTTAATGTTATGCATGGATATCCTTTATCCTGTATAGTATTTAATCTAGTGTGCAGATTACGACTTGCACACAGAAGACCAGATTATAGGTTCTTACAGAATATAAATTTTTGTTTACAATTTAAATGGAATTGAACAAACCATAGGTACAACTGTAGCACAGAGTTTTAGTAGGCTTGTCTTGGTTACGAAGAACAGATAATAGCGTCGTCTATTGTTCCAACTCGCTGTGCTAGTACACTTTGTGTGTATTGAATAGAACCACATTAGAGTAATTAACTTTATACTGGCTATATAAATTAATTTATACCCCAAGATTATTATGAGTGTTTATGTTCTTAATCCCGAAATAATTATTAGTTGCGTATATTTAATATTCGTTACTTTGATTCATTAGATGGTGCGATCTTTTATAGGTCAATAATCCCGTTGAGTTGGATAGTGGTATTAATTATATGGTGAATATTAATTATTGACTAAATTCACGTCTCGATTGTTCGGGATTGACGATACCCTCTTAAGGACTCTTATAAATTTTGACCAGGTCAAACCCTACAGGTGAATTTAATTATCCGACAATCAAATAAGTTAAGCGAAAGGGTTTAAAGAATTTTAAAAATACCGATTAAATTAAACTGTCAATAATTAAATTTAATCAGCGGATATCGAAAATCTTAACATGGGGAGATGAGTTAAGTATTTAATAACAGGAGCTCAATATATTGGTTTTGAGATTATGGTTAGAAGTAAAGTTACAGTTCTTTAATGGTATGAACTGTAATTTAGTATTTTATAAAAATTACAGAAACCGTTGCAAAGTTTTCATAATTGTAAAAACCACTTAGAGATTTGCATATTTGTAGAAATCGCTGGAAAGGTATCTGAGTCACACTAGAAGTCTATGTCATAATTACTCTACAGGTCATTGCTGTAACCTATAAATATATGGGTAGACTGAACCAATTTCATAAGTTGTCTTTCAATACTAAGATTTATCGGGTTTTACTGGTACCAATTCTTGAAGGATCGTAACACACACTACGTTCGGGAATCACATTGGAAATACAGTAGAAGGTCTGTTCAGAGTTTCAACTAGGA
>JAUMHN010387597.1:0-40567 GCA_032360265.1 Heliamphora ciliata
TATATATATATCATGCTTTATATTTTTTTAAACTGCGTAGATATATATCTATTTTATTCATTCCTGTTAATTTAATTAATTCAGAAAATTCAGTTTTAATTAATATTTTGTAATGAAATATAAAATTAAGTTATTTTAATTAGAAGTTTTTAATTAAATAGAAAATTATTAGATATTTTATTTTTACAAAATAACACATTTAAGATATTTTTTTTAATCGGATGCCTTGGAAAAACATGAAAACTAATTCTGAATTTTGGACTAATTAAATGAAAAAATATTTCACCTTAATAAATTATTTTTTTTCAAAAAATGCGTAACGTAAAAATAAAATATTTGAATGCCCTTAATAATACCTTAGCTATAAAGCAAAGGAAAAATTATGAATTTATCGAATTTTATTTGTTACGCATTAAAATACGAAAAGATTGTTTGAAAAACTAGAATCTTTTGAATTGTGTACACGAAAAGATGTTCTGAAATCTTTCGGATCGTGTGGTTTTCAAAATTAATAAATTTATTTTAATTAAAAAGATTTTTATAACTCTCAAAAATATTTTAAAAATTTAAGTGGGAGAGAAAATTTATTTACAGATAAATTTTGCGGTCTCCATCACCAGTTCGTAGATAATGTAATTAATTCTGTGTATTGATGGTAAGACCTTCCTCCCCTTCGGACAAGATTAATTACGGTATCGCCAGTACGAATCTCTTTCAGGAATAATTCTGGATAATTGTTAGTGTAGATCACTTCTCCATCTGAAGGGTTCATTACGAAGTGATTGATTTGGGATTAGGTGGTGGTTAACATTTAACTGTAAATAATAGTATCCTCTCTATTTGTGTCACTATTATTATTTGCTGGACTAAAATTATGTCAACTCTTTAATTTTACTTGACATGATTTGTTGCCTAAATAGTAAAATTAATAGGAAATGGCCTGTCTGGACAAACGATGGATAGTAGACGTCCTCCCATCGAGATATGCTAATCACAGGGTACTTGGCTCTGGCAAATTTTTTTTATTTGGTAGAGAGAACCAAATTTAAAATAAAATTAAAATTTTACTCATCATAATTAACGGTTATTTTTAATTATGTAATTCTTAGGATTAAAATGGCCTTTAATCCACTGGCCACAATACTCAAAAAAAATAAACTAACGGAACCAAACCATGTAGACTGAAAAAAGAATTTGGACATTATTTTAACTACTGAGGACTATAAATTTGTATTATCTGAGATTTGTCCACCAGTACTTGCTGAGGAGGCCACCGAACAAGAAACTCGGGCTTATCAGAAGTGGCAAAAAACTGTTCAGATGTCTCACTGCTTTCATGCCAAATGTATTGCAGCATTAGCATCGTTCTATGTCTAGTGCCTATGACATAATTATGAACCTCAAAGAAATATTTGAGGATCAAAATCGTGCTGCTAGGCAAGTGGCCATAAAGTCTTATATGAATACAAGCATGACTGAAGACACCCTAATTAGGGATCATGTTCTAAAGATGATCAGTCTTCTGAATGAATTAGAGATCCTAGGAGCTGAGATTGACTGAAAAACCTATGATGGAAAAACTTAAGTCGATATCATACTCCAGTCGTTGCCTGATAGGTTTAAGTAGTTCTGCCTAAATTATTCTATAAATAAGCTCAGCTATTCATTGCCAGAACTTCTTGAAAAACTTCAAGCAACCGAGGGTGTTTTTAAAAAGGTAGGTTCTGTGCATGTGGGTGAAAAATGTTCTTCATCTAAGCCGAAAGGCAAGAAAAAAAGTTCAAGAACATGAAGGCACATGTCCAAAAGCAGCTAAAGGGCTAAAAACTAGTATGAAGAAACCGAGAGACAAGTGCTATCACTGTAACCAGTTTGGATATTGGAAAAAATAGTGTCTAATTTTTTTCAGTAAGCAGAACAAATCAGGTAATTTTTGTTCACTAGTGGTTGAAACATGTTTAGTAGTATTATCTACCAATACCTGGTGTGTAGATACGGAAGCCACTAATTATGTCTGCAATTCTTTGCAGGGGTTCTAAGAAATTAGGTAACTCAGTGATGGAAAAATATAACTACATATGGGCAATAATGCCAAGGTGGCAGTAGTTGTAGTAGGAGATGTAACTCTTAGCTTTAATAAAGATATAATTTTAATTTTGAAAGATTGTCTTTATGTACCTTCAATTAGAAGAAATTTAATTTTGATTTCTAATTTAATGAAGGACAAGTATTCTCTTCACTTTAATGACTCTGTGGTTATTAAGAAAAATAAATATTTTATTTGTTCTGGTACAATGGTGGATGATCTACATGTTATATCTCTTATCTCTTCTACATTGCAACTAACTAAATTAAATAATACTTCTAATTTACCATATAAGAGAAAGTTTCATTTTTTCAAGAACCAAACGTTTTTTTGGCACTTATGCTTGGGTCATATTAATCTAAAAATGATAAATAGACAGGTAGAAGATGGACATTTGGGTTCATTAGAAGTAGAGGCACTTCCAGTCTGTGAGTTCTACTTAGAGGGTAAGATGACCAAGTGGCCATTCTCGACTAAAGGCTATAGAGCTAAAGAATCGTTAGAACTAGTTCACTGTGGTGTGTGTGGTCCTATAACTATCCAGGCTAGAGGTGGCTTTGAGTACTTCATCAGTTTCATTGACGACTACTCAAGATATGGATATATTTATCTGATGCACCATAAGTTTGAATGCATTGAGAAATTTAAAAAATTCAAGGAGGAGACGGATAAGCGTCTAAATAAAAGTATCAAATCACTACGATCCGACCGTAGTAGGGGGTACCTCATTAGAGAGTTTAGAGATTACTTATCGTCAGAAGGGATTATATCCCAGTTGATTACACCAAACACTCCGTAACATAATAGTGTAGAAGAAAGAAAGAATATGACTCTTATGGAGACAGTAATGTGAATGATGAGTTATTTAGGATAACCTAATTCATTTTGGGGACTTGCATTAGAGACAGTGGTTTATATTCTAAACTTGGTAACTTCTGAGTCAGTAGCTTCTTCTCCCATAAAATTGTAGACCGAGCGTAAGCCTAGTCTAAAATATATTCAAATTTTGGGGTGTCCAGCAAATGTGCTGAAAGGAAACGCAGGTAAGTTGGAACCGAGGATAGAAATTTATTTATTTGTGGGGTATCCCAAGGGAATGAAGGGCGGTCTATTTTATAATCCTAAAGATTAGAAGGTCATTGTTAGCACCAATGCCCGATTCTTGAAAGATGATTATATTATGGATCACATGCCCAAAAGTAAAATTATTCTGGAGTAATTAAGAGAAAATACCAGTAAAACGAAAGAGGAATCATAAGTCACTGATTTCCCATTACCTCGTCATAGTGGGAGAATTATCAGGATAGGTGCAGATCATGATTAGGGTGCTACCATTAATATATCTGACGAACATGTGAGTAATGGTGCACAGGGATCAAATTCTGCACAACGTGTTACTACTAGTACACAGACGCAAGTAGTGCCTCGTCATAGTGGGAGGGTTATTCATCAACCTGATCGGTATATATTCTCAGGAGAGTCTTTGACAAGATCCCAACAAAACTGGATACCAAACCCTACAACTACAATGAAGCACTCCAGAACAAAGATGCAGATCTTTAGCAAAAGACTATGAATTTAGAGATGAAATCTATGTATTCTAATCAGGTCTGAGAACTTGTAGATCAACCTAAAGGGACAAAATCCATCGGATGTAAGTGGATCTACAAGAGGAAGAGAGGAGCAGATGAAAAGATTAAAACCTTCAAAGCTAAGCTTGTTGCAAAAGGTTCACTTAAAAAGAAAGGATCGATTATGAGGAAACCTTTTCGTCGGTAGCCATACTTAAGTCTATCCGAATTCTCTTATCCATTGCAACTCATTTTGATTACGAAATTTGACAAATGGATGTCAAGATAATTTTTCTTAACAGAAGTTTTGACAAGTGTATTTATATGGTACAACCAATGATTTCATAGTAAAAGATAATGAGCACATGTTGTGCAAGCTTAAGAGATCTATTTATGGATTTAAGCAGGAATCGAGATCTTAGAATACTCGATTTGATCAAGTCATAAAGTCTTATGATTTTTATCAGAGTTTAGATGAGTCTTGTGTGCACAAGAAGTGTGACGAAAGCATGGTAGTCTTTTTAATACTTTATGTAGATGATACCCTGTTCACTGAAAATGATGTGGGAGTGTTATCTTCGATAAAAGTATAGTTACTTGGGCAATTCGATATGAAAAATTTGGAAGAAGCCAGTAACATCCTTGGAATCAAGCTTTTGTGAGATTGAAAATAAAAGATGTTGAGCTTATCACAAGCAAAGTATATCGATGATATCCTTACTCGTTTTAGCATGTACGATTCTAAGAAAAGATTTCTCCCTTTCAAGTATGGAATTACTCTATCCAATGATCAGTGTCCTAAGACACCTGATGAGATAGAGAAAATGAAAGCAGTTCCTTATACTTCGACCGTAGAAAGCCTAATGTATGCTATGTTTTGTACTAGATCCGACATCTACTTTGCCATTACATGGTTAGCAGATATTAGTCTAACCCAGTGCAGGAGTATTGGACTGCAGTAAAGAATATAATCAAGTATCCAAAAAGGACTAAGAATTATATGTTAGTTTACCAGACAGACAGTCTAGTACCTTTAGGGTACACAAACTCGAATTTTCAATCAAACAAAGATTTTCGTAAGTCTACCTCAGGATATGTGTTTACCTTGTGAGGTGGAGCTATAAGTTGGAGGAGTATCAAGTAATCCTGCATTGTTGATTCCACCATGAAGGCCGAGTACGTGGAAGTTTATGAAGCAGCTAAGTAGGCCGTTTAACTCAAGAACTTCATGTTTGATCTAGATGTGGTGCCTTCAGCTCAGTCGGCTATTACCCTTTATTGTGACAATAGCGGAGCGGTTACAAACTCAAAGGAGCCAAGAGTCCACAAGAAAAGAAAACACATTGAGCGTAAGTATCACCTTATACGAGAAATTGTACAAATGGGTGATATTCCTGTGACCAAGATTGCGTCATGATACAACTTTGCAGATTCTTTTACAAAGAGTCTACCGGCTAAGACTTTTGATAGTTATGTCGAGGGCATGGGAGTTAGATGTATGGCAATATGATTTTTTGTATAAGTAGGAGATTATCAAGGTTGTATACTAAAAACTATAGATTTTATTTGATTTTAGTATTTAATTTTATTTTAATAAAATTATTTTTTTATTTTATGAGAATCTTAATGAGTAATGTATAAAATAATATTTGTTTAATGTTATGCATGATTGTCCTTTATTCTATACAGTATTTAATTTGGTGTGTAGATTACGGCTTGCACATAAAAAAGCAGATAAAAGGTTCTTGCAGAATATTAAGTTTGGTTCACAGTTTAAATGGAAATAGAAAAACCATCGATACAACTATAGTACAGAGTTTTAGTAGGCATGTCTTAGTTACGGAGAACAGATAGCAGCGTCGTCTATTGTTCCGACTCGCTGTGCTAGTACACTTTGTGTGTATTAAATAGGACCACTTTGAGGTAATTAATTTTATACTGACTATATAAATTAATTCACACCCTAATGTTATTATGAATACTTATACTTTTAATCCCAAAATAATTATTATTTGCGTATATTTAATATTCGTTGTTTTGATTCATTAGAAGATGAGATTTTTTATGGGTTTATAGTCTCGGTGAGTTGGATACTGGTAATAATTATATGTTGAATATTAATTATTGACAGAATCTATGTCCCGATTATTCGGGATTGACGATACCCCTTTAAGAAAGCTTATAAGTTTTGATCAGGCCAAACCTTGCTGATAGATTTGATTATTCGACGGTCAAATAAGTTAAACAGAAGGATTTAAGAAATTTTAAAAATGCTGATTAAATTAAATTATCAATAATTAAATTTAATTAGCGGGTATTAAGAATCTTAACGTGGGGAGATGAGTTAAGTATTTAATAATAGGAGTTCAATGCAAATTGGTCTTGAGATTATGGTTAAAAGTGCAGTTACAGTTCTTTAGTGGTGTGAACTATAATTTAGTATTTTATGAAAATTGCAGAAACAGTTGCAAGAATTTCATATTTACAGAAACCGCTGAGAGGTTTGTATGTTTGCGGAAACCACTGGATGGGTATCTAGATTACACTAGAAATTTATGTTATAATTACTCCATAGGTCCCTACCGTAGCCCACACTATGTTTGGGAATCGCATCGGGAATACAGTAGAAGGTTTGATCGGAGCTTCAACTCAGAAAATTAAAATTCGTAGTTGAAGAATCGACCAAAAGATATTCATATGGATTAGCTATGGTGGCACGGATTTTTATTTTGATCATTCGATATCAAAAAGTTTTTATCTAGAGCCTATTTCGGCGATTGTGCATCCAATTTTTTTTTTATTTTTAGAAAAATCGTTTACAAATCAATGATCTTGACACTTTGCCTTCAGCAATTGGTATCAAAGCCATTTTGATTTTATTTTCGGTTAAAAGAGGGGTCGGGTAGATATAGAACTGTGCTAGATTTATTTTACAGGCGTTCTAATCCTGGTTTTATGATCATTATTTTAATAATGTTTGATTGAATAGTTGAATGATGATTATTATTTATTTTTTATTCACGAGGGTTGATCGTGATAATTTAATCTTTTTAGTTCGAATGTGAACCTTCGGGACATAGATTCTCGATGTAAGAGTTTTTATTTGTTTTTAAATATTATTTAGAATATTTAAGAATATGTTTGAATATTGAAAAACACAAAGAATAGGCGGTGACATCGGCGGTGGTTTCAAGTAGTTCGGGCCACGGATCGCGGTGGTTTTTTCACGATTTTGCTACTATTTTTTTAAGTAAATTTTTGCAGGTTTTATGCATTAAAAACAGCAGCAAAATAGGTCCCAAAACAGTCAAAAAAAAACCAGCAAAAACAGTCACCACCGACGGCGATTTGGGGTCAATTTTGGTAGTATTTTGGGATATTTTTTAGACTATTTTTCAGGAGTTTTTTAGGCATAATACAGCTATATAACTACCTGGAAAAATAGTTCAAAACTATGAAAAAAATCAGAGGAAAAATAGCACACAAAAAATATGTTGCTGGATATCAGGAACATATTTAGATGGCGGCACCAGGTTGTTTCGAGGTTGTTTTTTAGGCGTTCTTCAAGAAAATATGTTATTGGATATCAATGCTAAAAACATGAGAAAACGGGAACCAAAACGACCACGAGAAAAGCCCAAACAGGCGACGGCGCAGGGCAGGCGGCGGGGCTATTTCGGAGGCCATCGAAAGCTATTTTTTTAGCTGTTTTCGAGCTGGAATTTTTATAGAAAAATAATTTTTTTTAAAAGCTATTTTTCATAAAAAAACGAGGTCGATAATAAAGTTCAGAACATGTGGAAAAAGCCACTTAATGTTGCAACAGCGACGGCGCCAGCGGCGTCGGTGGTCCGGCGGTGGAGGCTTGTGTTCGGGGTTGTTTTGGCCGGTGTTTTCTAATGTTTTCGAGGCTCGAGAGTGTTGTATAATTATAACATTGCATATTAAGAAATCCTGATGCAACTTAGATGCCTGAAGCTGATTCAGAAAAGAATTAAAAGACTACAGTTTATCTTTGAACATAAAACTGAAAATCAATAGAGTTTCTGTTCGATCACAAAATCATGATATATATACATATCTTGCATTTATATTATTTTAAACTGTTTGGATGATGTATATCTGTTTTATTTATTCCTGTTAATTTAATTAATTCAAAAAATTCGATTTTAATTAATATTTTGAAATGAAAAATAAAAATAAGATTTTTTTAATTAAAAGTTTTTAATTAAATAGAAAAATTTTAGATATTTTATTTTTACAAAATAACACGTTTAAGATGATTTTTTTAATCGGATATCTTGAAAAAATATGAAAATTAATTTCAAATTTTAAATTAATTAAATAAAATAATATTTAATCTTAATAAATTATTTTTTTCAAAAAATATGTAACGTAAAAATAAAATATTTAAATACCATTAATCAATACCTTAGCTGTAAAATAAAGAAAAAATTGTACATTAATTGAATTTTATTTGTTATGTATTAAAACCCGAAAAGATGGTTTAAAAAATCAAAATCTTTTGGATTGTGTTCACGGAAATATGTTTTTGAATCTTTCAGATCATGAGGTTTTTGAAATTAATAAATTTATTTTAATTAAACGGATTTTTATACCCCTTAAATATATTTTAAAAATCTAAGTGGGAGAAAAAATTTATTCACAGATAAATCCCGTAATCTTTATCACCAATTCGTAGGTAATGTAATTAATTCTGTGTGTTGGCAGTAAAACCTTCCTTACCATCGGGCAACATTAATTGCGGTATTACCGGTACAAACTTCTTTTAGGGATAATTCTGGATAATTATTAGTGTGGATCACTTCTCCATTTGAAGGGTACATTGCAAAGCGATTAATTTGGGATTAGGTGGTGGTTAACACTTAACTGTAAATAATAGTATTCTCCCAATCTGAGTCGCTATTATTATTTACTGGATTAAAACTACGTTAGCTATTTAATTTTTTTTGGCATGGTCAGTTGCCTGGATAGTAAAATTAATAGGAATTGGCCTGTCTAAACAAGTAATGGATAGTAGACGTCCTCCCATCGAGGTATGCTGTTCACAGGGTACCAGGCTGCCGGCGAATTTTTTTTTTAATTGGTAGAGAGAATCAAATTTAAAATAAATTTAAAATTTTATTCGTCATAATTAACGGTTATTTTTAATTATGTAATTTTCAGGATTAAAATGGATTTCAATCCACTCTCGACCATACTCAAAGAAAACAAACTAATGTGACCAAATTATGTAGGCTGGAAAAAAAATTTGGACATTATCTTAACTGCTGAGAACAATAAATTTATATTATTTGAAATTTGTCCACCAGTACCTAATGAGGGGACGACTGAACAAGAAACCCGCGCTTATCAGAAGTGGTAGAAAGCTGATCAGATGTCTCGTTGCTTCCATGTCAAATATATTGCAGCGTCAGCATCGGTCTATGCCCAGTGCCTATGACATGATTATGAACCGCAAAGAAATATATGGGGATCAAAATTGTGCTACTAGGCAGGTGGCCATAAAGTCTCTTATGTATACAAGCATGGCTGAAAGCACCCTAGTTAGGGATAATGTTCTGAAGATGATCAATCTTCTGAATGAACTGGAGATCCTAGGAGCTGAGATTGACGAAAATATCTAGGTCGATATCATACTCCAGTCATTGCCTAATAGCTTTAAGTAGTTCTGCCTGAATTATTCCATGAATAAGCTCAGCTTTTCAACGGTAGAACTTCTTAAAGAACTTCAAACAGCCGAGGGTATTCTTAGAAAGCCAGGTTCTGTGCATGCGGCTAAAAAAGATTCTTCCTCTAAGTCAAAAGGCAAGAAGAAGAAAAAAACTCAGAAATAGGGAGACACGGGTCCAAAAGCTGCTAAGGGGCCAAAAACTAGTGTGAAGAAGCCGAGAGGCAAGTGCTATCACTGTAACCTATTTGGGCATTAAAAAAAGCAATGTTCGATTTTTCTAAGTAAGCAGAATAAATTAGGTAATTTTTATTCACTAGTAGTTTAAACATGTTTAGCAGTATTTTCTACTAGTACCTGGTGTGTAGATACAGGAACTACTAATCATATCTGCAATTCCTTGTAGAGGTTCCAGAAAATCAGACAGCTCAGTGATGGAGAAATATACCTACATATGGGCAATAATGACAGGGTGGCAGCAGTTGCACTAGGAGATGCCACTCTCAGTTTTAGTAAAGATAGAATTTTAATTTTGAAAGATTGTCTTTATGTACCTTCAATTAGAAGAAATTTAATTTTGATTTCTAATTTAATAAATGACAAATATTCTGTTCATGTTAATGACTTTGTGGTTATTAAGAAAAATAAACATTTTATTTGTTCTGGTACATTGGTGGATGATCTATATATTATATTTTCTATCTCTCCTACATTGCAACTAACTGAATTGAATAACACATCTAATTTACCATATAAAAGAAAGTTTCCTTCTTTAATGACTAAGCATTTCTTTAGCACTTACGCTTGGGTCATATTAATCTAAAAAGAATAAATAGACTGGTAGAAGATGGACCTTTGGGTTCATTAGACTTGAAGGCACTTCTAGTCTGTGAGTCATGCTTTGAGGTTAAGATGACCAAGAGGCCATTCTCGGCCAAAGGCTATAGAGTTAAAGAACCGTTGAAACTGGTTCACTCTGATATATGTGGTCCTATGACTATTCGGGTTAGAGGTGGCTTTGAGTACTTTGTCAGTTTTATTGACGACAACTCAAGATATGGATACATTTACCTGATACACCATTAGTCTGAATGCTTTGAAAAATTCAAAGAATTCAAGGCGGATGCGGAGAAGCGTCTAGGTAAAAGTATCAAATCACTACAATCCGACCGTGGTAGGAAGCACCTCTTTGGAGTTTAGGAACTACTTGTCGTCAGAAGATATTATATCCCAATTGACTGCACCAGGTACTCCGCAATAGAAGGTGTAGCAGAAAGAAGAAATAGGACTCTTATGGAGTTGGTAAGATCAATGATGAGTTATTCAAGATTAACCGATTCATTTTGGGTACTTGCATTAGAGACAGCGGCTTATATTTTGAACTTGATACCTTCTAAGTTTGTACCTTCTACTCTCACAGAATTATGAATCGGGCGTAAGCCTAGTCTAAGACATATTCAGATTGGGGGTGTCCAGCACATGTGCTGAAAGGGAACATAAGTAAGTTGGAACTGAGGACAAAAGTCTATTTCTTTATGGGGTATCCCAAGAGAACAAATGGTGGTCTATTTTATAATCCTAAGAATCAAAAGGTTATTGTTAGCACCAATGTCTAATTCTTGGAAGAGGATTATAATATGGACCACAGGTCCAAAAGTAAAATTGTTTTAGAAGAAATAAGAGAAAATACCAATAGAATAGAAGAGGAACCACAAGCCACTGATATTTCATTGCCTCGTTGTAATGGAAGGATTATCGGGACAGGTGTAGATCATGATTAAGGTGTTACCATTAGCATGCCTAACGAGCATGTGGGTAATGGTGCATAAGGATCAAATTCTACACAGCATGTTACTGCTAGTATATAGACGCAAGTAGTGCCTCGTCGTAATGGGAGGGCTGCTCATCAACCCGATCGGTATATGTTCTTAGGAGAGTCTTTTGACAAGATCTCGACAGAACTGGATACCAAACCTTGTAACTTCAATAAAGCACTCCAGGACAAAGATGCAGATCTTTGGCTAAAGGCTATGAATTTGGAGATAGAACCTATGTATTCTAATCAAGTCTGAAAACTTGTAGAACCATATAAAGGGATAAAATCCATCGGATGTAAGTAGATCTAGAAGAGAAAGAAAGGAGCAGACGGAAAGGTTGAAACCTTCAAAGTTAGACTTGTTGTAAAAGGATTCACTCAGAAAGAAAGGATCGATTATGAGAAAATCTTTTCGCCGGTAGCTATGCTTAAGTCTATTCGGATTCTCTTATCCATTGTAGCTCATTTCAATTATGAAATTTAGCAAATGGATGCCAAGACAAATTTTCTTAATGGAAGTCTTAACGAGTGTATCTATATGGTACAACCAAATGGTTTCATAGCAAACGGCCAAGAGCACATGTTGTGCAAGCTTAAGAGATTCATTTATGGACTTAAGTAGGCATCGAGGTCTTGAAATACTCGGTTTGATCAAGCCATAAAGTCTTATGATTTTGATTAGAGTCCAAATGAGTCATATGTGGACAAAAGGCGTGACGGAAGCGTAGTAGTCTTTTTAATACTTTATATAGATGATATCTTGCTCATCGAAAATGATGTAGGGGTATTATCTTCGATAAAAGTATAGTTATTTGGGCAATTCGATATGAAAGATTTGGGAGAAGTCAGTCGCATTGTTGGGATCAAGCTTTTACAAGATTGAAAATAAAAGATGTTGGGCTTTTCACAAGCAAACTATATCAATATATCCTTGCTCATATTAGCATGCAGGATTCTAAGAAATGGTTTTTTTTCTTTCAGGCATGGAATCACTCTATCCAATGATTAGTGTCCTAAGACACCTGATGAGATAGAGAAGATAAAGGCGGTTCCTTATGCTTCGACAGTAGAAAGCCTAATGTATGCTATGCTTTGAATTATACCCGATATCTACTTTATCATTGGAATGGTTAGAAAATATCAGTCTAACCCAGGGTAGAAGCATTGGACTGTGACAAAGAATATAATCAAGTACCTAAAAATGACTATGGATTAATTTGCATTAGTCTTACTTAGATTCAAAGATGGTTGAAAACAAAGAATGCGGCCGGATTTCTTAAAAGAAACTTCCTACGTATCCCAAAAAGATGGAATCAGGCCATAATGTAGTTCGGGCTTGGTTTGCACTCGGGTATTAACGCTCTCCTTTTCTGATGCCCTAACTTTTGCCAAGGTCGCCCTTTCGGGTTTTCGGCCTTGCAGGCTGCTCTAACTTTTGCCTGAATTGCCTTTTCAATTTTTAACTCAGCGAGCTTTCTTCTTTTCTTTATTTTTACCTCAAGGATAGTGCTTTTTGAGCTGATCGAGGTTAACTAGCATGGAGAATACATTACCATCCAAATCCATAATAATCATTGCACCACCGGTCATGATGGTTTTGATTAGAAACAGTCCAAACCAGTTTGGCTTGAACTGGCCTCTCGGGTCAAAGATGGGAGCTCTGAATTCCTTAAGAACCAAATCTCCCTCTCTGAGATCTCGGGTCTTGACCTTCTTATTCAATGCTCGAGCTATCCTCCTTTGGTATTCTTGCATATGAAATAGAGCCTACAACCTTCTTTCATCAAACAAGAGCAACTCTTCCATTCGATTCCTTTGCCATTTTGCTTCTGAAATACTGGCATCGGCCACTACTCTTAGTGAAGGAATTTCCACCTCAATGGGAAGCACGGCTTCCATCTCGTATACTAAAGAGTATGGCGTAGCTCCTGTTAAAGTTCTAATCGACGTCCTGTATCCCCAAAGTGCAAATGGTAGATGTTCCGGCCAATCCTTATGTGAGTGGATCGTCTTTTGTAAAATTTTCTTGATGTTCTTGTTTGCTGCCTCAACTGCTCCATTGGTTTGTGGCCGATATGGTGAGAATTTGTGAGCTACTATCTGGTATTCCTCGAAAAGATCTAAGACCTCTCCTTGAAAATGTGAGCCATTATCTGAGATAACCTCATGGGGGACCCCATACCGACAAATGATGTTTTGCTTAATAAACTTAGCAACATGAGAGGCTTTCAATACTGAGTAGGAGGCCGCTTCCACCCACTAGGTAAAGTAGTCAATGGCCACTAAGGTGAACTCGTGCCCATTTGACGCCTTCGGTGTTACCTTGCCAATCACATCAATGCCACATACCAAGAATGGCCACGACGACGTCAGGTTATATAGCTGAGACGAGGGAAAGTGCATAAGGTTTGCATGAATCTAACACTTATGACATCTCTGTACGAACTGTATATAGTCTGTCTCCATTGTCATACAAAAGTACTCTTATCGTAGGATTTTCTTGGCTAACATCTGCCCACTCATGTGAGGCCCACAGACTCTTGCGTGTATTCCTTTCATCAGCTCTTGGCCCTCTTTAGTGCTAACACACAGTTTATTGACCCTAGAATGCCCTCATTTATACAGTCTACCACCGCAAATGACAAACTGTGCAGATAATCGTCGTATCGCCCTTTTGTCATTTTTACTGGCAAACTTGGGATATTCTCCTTTCTCCATGAAGTTCTGAATGTCAAAATACCATGGAAGGTCATCGATGCTATCTTCGATTGCGACTGTCACTTCATATGCCGACTTTCTCTTCTGTTCAATTATCAAAAGCCTCATTCGAACTCTGGGTGGTATGTCAATCATGGATGCTAAGGTGGCTAGTGCGTCGGCGAACTTGTTCTGCAGTCTTGGCATATGAGTAAAGATCACTGATTCAAAACATGGTATCAGTTTCTCTAACTCTTGATGATAGATAATCAATGTCACGTCCTTGACCTTCTATTCTCCTCTCGCTTGTGAAACCACTAGTGCTGAATCTCCGATGACTTCTAGCTCCCTTGCCCCTAATTCTAAGGCTGTCTCCAATCCAGCTAAACATGCTTCATACTCAGCCTGATTATTGGTAACTTCGAAATTGAGCTTCAAAGACAAAGGGTCGTGCGATTCGTCAAGAGTGACAAGAAGGACTCCTATTCCATAGCCATACTGATTGGATGCACCATCAAAATATAGAGTCCACTTGTCATCCCCGACTTTCATCAGTTGTTCGTCAGGAAACTAGAACTCTGTGTCTTCATTTCCCTCAACTAGTTGGTCGGCCAGGAATTCTGCCGCTGCGCTACCCTTGACTGACTTTCGGGTGATATATCTGAGGTCGAATTCTGATAATAATAGCAACCATCAAGCCAACCTTCTTGTCAGTTTCATCTTTTCAAACAGATACTTCAATGGGTCCATCTGGGAGATGATATTCACCGTGAAATACAGCATGTAGTGTCTTAGTTTTTGGGAAGCCCAAACTAAGGCCCAGCATGTCTTTTCTAGTGGTGTGTAACGTATTTTTGACCCCGTCATCTTCTTGCTTAAGTAGTAGATAGCCTTTTTGATTCCAGTTTCACCTTCTTGCTCCAACATACATCCCATAGCCGAATCAGTCACTGACAAATAGAGGATCAATGGCCTATCAGGTTCGGGAGGAGCTAGAACAGGTGAATTTTGCAGGTACTGTCGTACGGCATCGAAGGCATCTTGACATTTTTGATCTCATTTGAACTCGACTCCTTTCTTTGGCAGACGGAAGAGTGGCTCGCAAGTAGTTATCAATCTTGCGATGAACTAACTAATGAATTGTATCTTACCCAGAAAACCCATGACTTTTTGCTCAATTTTCGGATGAGGCATTTCTAAAATTGCTTTGATCTTTGAAGGATCGACTTCAATACCTCGTTGAGTGATCATAAATCTGACCATCATTTCGGCGGTAACCCAGAAGGCACATTTTTATTGGTTGAGTCGCATCTTGTACTTCTGAATCCTTTTAATGAACTTTCGCAGTGCTATGATGTGGCCATCCCGATCCTTGGACTTGACTATCATATCATCCACATATACCTCGACCTCTTTATATATCATATCATGCAGTAAAGTAGTGGCAACCCTCTGATAGGTTACCCCTACATTCTTCAATCCAAACGGCAACACACGGTAACAATAGGTGCCCCAGGGCGTGGTGAACGTCGTCTTTTCTCTGTTCTCGGGATCCATCAAAATCTGGTTATACCCGGAGAAGCCATCTATGAATGATAACAAGGCATGCCCCGCTGTACTGTCTACCAAAATGTTGATGTGTGGTAGCAGAAAATTATCTTTCGGGCTAACCTTGTTGAGATTTCAAAAATCTACGCAGACTCGGATACGACTGTCCTTCTTTAAAATCGGCACAATGTTGGCTATCCATTTCGGATACTCAATTACCATTAGGAATCCAACAATGATCTGTTTGGCAACTTCTTCTTTAATCTTCAAAGCCCATTCTGGCCAGATCCGTCTTAATTTTTGTTTGACCGATTTTGCATCAGGGTATAAGGGGATATGGTGTCAGACAATATCGGGATCAATTTCGGGCATATCATCGTAAGACCATGCAAATACATATTTGAATTCTTTTAATAAAGTTATTAGTTGTTCTCGTTCAACTAAGGATAAAGAAGAACCAATTTATACATTTTGTGGGCTAATTTTATTACCCAGATTATTGACAAAATTTCTTCAATTATTAGTTAGGCACGCATTTTTTCTTCTCTTTTTATTAAAAGTTTTATTTCTCTAGGGATATCTCCGTTGAATTTAAAATCGTCAGAAAGCATATGAAATAAATCAAACAAAGCAGAGTAACCAAAAATTTCATTCATTTCATTAAAGGAAGATGAAATTACAAACTCAAAAGCATAAGCAGGGGGAGGTGCACAAACAGACGTGCCCTCAACCACAGACTCTAACTCGAACTTGGACTCAGAATAGACAACATGCACATCACAAGACTCTAAGGTCCAGTTCTTCACTTCCTTTGTAGTCGCATCCAAAATGAGCTTGGTGTAGTTGGTTGGTGCGCTGAAGCCCATCATGAAACAGTCTGGGTCAGTTACGTGCAACTATGCCATCTTTTCATTGAACAACATTCCCATGTCGATTCTATCAAGCTTGTCTGCCCAATCTTCCTCTTGAATCTTCTTTCCTTCCTCTTCCCCTTTCACTGTTTCATCCTCTTCCATGTCGAATAGTTGATGGCCAAAGAAGATCTCTAGCCCTGGCAACTTCTGGTTGGTTTCTTCGTCGATCCATGGCTCTGGGAAGCCACAGTACGGGAAGTCTTCTCCTTTTTTGACAAAATACCCATTGAGTGTTCCTGAATAATTGGCCTTTCGTCCCCTTTTAGGCCCTTTCAAATCTTCTCCCATCGGTTTGTATCCAAGACCGAAACGGCAAGAAGCCGGCAATACCTAGACAGGTTCGGGAATTCCTTGCTGCTTATGCCCTAGCTCCATGCCTGGGAGGTAGAACATTTATCTCATCATTGTAATTGCTCTTGGGTTGATATACATCTCTTCTTCATTCAATAGCATTTGCACAGTTTCGGGAATTCCTTGCTGCTTATGCCCTAGCTCCATGCCTGGGACGTAGAACATTTATCTCATCATTGTAATTGCTCTTGGGTTGATATACATCTCTTCTTCATTCAATAGCATTTGCACGGCTTGCGTTTCATCAAATCGGAAGCCACTTAGCGACACATCCCCGTCGCCATGCTGAACCTCCAAGAGAGTCGAGCCTTCTCCTCTTAGGGGTTAGATGCTGTCTTCTCCATGGATAATCAGAACTGCCCCATTCTTTAACAGTTTTAGCTTTTGGTGAAGAGTTGATGGCACTGTCTGGACGTTCAGGTTATGCAGCCATGGCATGTCTAGCAATAGGTTGAAAGAGGCCGGTACGTCCAGTACGTGGAACTCAACTGATGTCTCCAGAGGCCCTACTAATAATGCGAATGATACCAAGCCCAGCACATTTCTTCTCGTGTTATCGTAGGCCCAGACTCCTTGACTACTTGGTGTGAAATGTTCCGGCTTTAGTCCCCAGCAAACTACTGTTCTAAGCAGACAGACATTTAATGCGGACCCATTATCAATAAGAGTCACCGGAACCCACTTTTCTAGTCATTTTACGGTTATGTGCAGAGATTTGTTTATGATTTTTTCCTTTCACTAACAGATTCTTATCAGAAAAGGGGATGACTTTTGGCTCTACAACTGGCAGAATGAGTCCAACAAGCTACTCTGGGGTCGCGTCTATCGAAACACTGGCTTTATTCAGGACCTTCAGCACAGCTTGTTTATGTTTGTGTGAGGCCGTCAATAAGCCCCAAATGCTGACATTGGCCTGTGTCTTTTTAAGCTGCTTTAGCACAGCGTCATCCTCTTCTTCTTGTTCTTGCTCTTTCCCTTTCCTGCTTGACTAACCTTTCTCTAACTGAGTCAGCTTGAAATATCGTCCACTCCTGGTTAGATGTTCCACACCATCCTCAGGATCCCATAGTCCTGGTATTATACCTTCGATTTATCTTACCTCGTCTATGCACAGAGGGCTTTTAAATACCCACAAATCATCTAACCCATCGACCACTGCTCTTTCTCTCCTTTCCTCATCATTTTCGATAGCCCATGTATTTTAAACTTCTTCTCAGATGTCTTTCCCGATGTATTCCACGTGTTGTTCTCGAGCAGCCCAAAAGTCAGCCCACTCCGCCCCATCTGATTTTAGCACGACCCTTACCAACCAATAGGATTGCATCTCGTCGACATATATCTCCTCCTTAAAAAGTTGGAAAAGAGTAATGCCGTCAAGCACGGGGCCAAACCCATAAGGTCGTGTCGGATAATCCAGTGACCAATCGTCTTTCTCATTGCGTTCCTTCTCTTTTTGTTGGTAGGCTTGGATTACTATTCGATAACATCCCCAGGCATTATCATTCCATTTCTCCATCCTATCTCGGCCATTTTTAGCCATGATAAATGAGCATACTGTCTGATCCTCAGTAGTTGAAACACGAGGGCATGGCAGACACGCTGAACAGATATGCTGGCTTGGGTCTTCTGACCATTCCAGAGTTACACAGTTTACCCCCGACTGCTTAGCATGGCTTGGTAGGGGATTAATTGTGACATTCGGCTTTGGAGCGGTGAACGGTGGAGGGATCACTTTGTTGTCGATGAGGTTCTGGATCTCATAACGTAGCCTCATACACATATCAGTCAAATACCCGTGACCTTAGTGAAAGGCGCAGTAGTGAGAAGCATTAAACTGCAGCGGTAGGGGATCAGGTACAGGCATTGGGTCCAATGGGCTTGATAAGCCCATTCTCAACAAATCGATTCAAGGCTGTGGATAATGAAATATTGATGAGAGTGAAGACCCTCCTTAGCCTTTGCTGTTGCTGGCCATTGTTTGATTGCTGGGTATTGCTGGATTGTTGGGCGGAGGATGAAGGGTTCAGAAGATTCACCTTGTTCGGGCGAGACACGAGGTTGGTGACAACAGATTGGTTTTGGTTGGTTGCAAAGAAGGTCCTCCTTGGTTTCTAGCTAGGCTTAGCTTTTTTGATATCCCCAAATTGTATGGCGTCTTCAATCTGTACCCCAGCATCAAACAGTTATTCAAAGATAGAAAGCGGCTGTGTGATAAGGTAACGCTTCAGTGGTGACTACAGATTCTTAACCATGATCCTCACTTATTCTTTTTCAGTGGACTGGTTCGTCATCTTGGTGGCTTTGCCCCTCACCGGGTCAAGAAATCAGCAAACAATTCCAGATTCTCCTGGCAGGTCGTTTCTAGCTCTCGGGTAGTTACGTCCAGCTGGACATTATAGCTATATTAACTGATAAAGGTTGTAGCTATATCTTTTCAAGTTCTGGTTTTGGCCACATCCAAAGTGAGGAACCACCTTTGTGCTGTCCCAAAATGCGATCAATGGAACAATTGGGCCTTGAGCTGATCGTCAATCTCCATGGGGGACAGAGTTTCAACATACATTCTCAGATGAATACGGGGGTCTCCGGTGCCGTCGAACTTCTCCATCTCCAGCATTTTGAACTTTTCAGGCAGTTTTGCATCTGGGAATAAGCACAAGCCACCTACATCCAGCATGTATTCTTCAACGCCTTTGGCCTTTCTCAACACCTTCTCCATTCGATCAATCTTCTCCGGCAGCGCAAATTCCCTAGACTATGCAGTAATTTCTTCCTCAACCACCATCGAGCGGGGGGCCCGAGGTGGCATAGCAACTTGCGGTACCTCCTGTCCTTGGTTATCGTCCTAGAAGTCTTCACCGTTCTCGTTTGTATCTTTCGGCTATTCATTAGCACCCGACAAATGGGCCTGAATCGCCCAGATTTGCGCCTGACACTAATTTTGAGCTTGAGTCTGCTGCTCCACAGCTCTCTATATCTCAGTAATAGCTCTCATCAGAGCTGTTAAGTTCACCTCATTCTCTGCCATTTTCGACGACTCAGCTGGCTGTTCAGATATTCTATAGAGTTTGCCTAACCCTGATCTTACCCAGACGCATATCGACTGTAATCTTTTTGGCTCAATGATTTAGACCCGAAGAAAACTTAGATCCCAAAAATAGAATGACTAGCATCAGATACTTCCCGGATAAAATTCTGACGACAGATAGCAAACATCTCAGATACCCAAAATAGTAAATCACAAGCAGATAATCATAGAAGCTGAAACAATGTCCCTGTTGGGCTCATACTGGCAGCGTAACAACAGGATGACCCAAAAACTAGAATGATGGCTAAGAAGAGGATCAACTAAATTCTAGAGGGAAGGTTCATCTAAAGGGAGAAATGGGCAGCACTCCGACAAGAAAACAATTCTAACCTTCAAGAGACCAATTCGATCTAGGATACTAAAAGAAAATGGACAGCACTCCAGTAGAAAAGCAAGACTAGCACACGCAGGTATAGTGAAGGTTTGAAGGAAACGAGTCTAAACAAAGGCGGGGGTATAGAACTAATGACCCGGGAAGAGCCCGAAAGAGAGAGAAACTATCCTAAAGGTTTAAAAACAAAGAACGAGTATGACCCCGAGAAGAAAACTACGGCGTGAAAACTAAACAAGGTGAAGAACGAAACCCGGGTAAGAACCCGAAGGAAAAGCTAACCTAAACAATAAGGGATAACAGAAAACTCGGGCCGAACCTGGGAAAAGAACTAGCCTAATCCGGATAAATAATCCTAACAATCGCAATCAAAACATATAATTAACAAAACACATAATCCTACTGGGGTTAGCAACACTTAATAAGGGTTCTAAGCTACTACATGCAAAAGGTCAATTTTGGTGAATCGAACAGGGTACTTTCTGAATAGAGTTGGGTATATACCACCCATGCCTGGAGTGGTGCAGGACATGGTCAAACGGTACGTCCGAACTTTTTTATTGCACCTATGAAAGCATACAGTCAGTAAGACTTGCCAACAATTCTCGAAACGGATAAACGATCGGGGCATCGGGTCGACCAGACAGGGGGTGAAGAACAATGCATATGCATGTGAGAATGCAAATGAGAAATTCTTATTAAGAACCGATGATGTTTTCAAGTCTAACCCTCTTATTTGATTTTATAAACCAATCCCCAGCAGAGTCTCCAGAAAATATTGTGGCGCCGAAATTTTAGAATTTTTGGAAGTGATAAAAAATAAGGAATTTAAAAGATGTTTGAAAAATATTTTAACACCTTGAAAGCCAAATTTTGAAAATTCCTTTTTTTGTTGAAAATAGAGACGCCACTTAATTTATGAGAAAAGTTAAGAAAAACAAAAATGGCTACTGATCTTTAAAATGTTTAACTAGAGAAAAATGATTCGGGGGCTAAGGTACGAATCGAAAAAGGTATTGCGCACCCCGTTCGCCCAACCGTATGGTTGGCCTCTACTAATCATCATTAGTTCTCTAATAAGATTTCTCAAATGCATGCAAATAAAGAAAGTTGAGGCAAATAGAGAACATCCAAAATCAAATACGAAAAATACGTAACATACGTATATGGAACGCCGAATAAAATAAGTATCAAAAGAAAAATTCTAAGTCCTACGGCATGTAATTTCTAACTAAAGGATACATAAAACACTCCCGCATGTAATATTATTAAAATAATCTAAACTAGCATGATTCAAATAAAATAGCAAAAATATGTCAAAAGATTTCTAACACTAAATATGCTAGAAAAATAGACATGTTATCAAAAAGAGTACAAAATGTTAAAGAATACAAATGTTAGAAAATGCTATTAAACTAATAAAGGAAAAGCTAACTATTCACATTTTACATTTTTTTAAAAAGGGATAGAAGAAAATAAAAGAAAAAGAAAAATACACTTAAAGATGAAAATTAAATTAAAAGACTTTTTATGATTTTTGAGTTTAACAAAAGAAAAATACCATGAAGAGAAAATAAAACTATAGAAAAAGAAAAAAAAGAGAGCTGTATATAAAACAATTATTAATATTAAAGAAAATGAATACTAAATGGAACATTATAAGAAAATTAAGGCTAATAATAAAAAGAAAGAGAATAAAAAATAGAACATTAGCATTAAATGAAAAAAAAAAAAGAAATACTAGTAAAGAAAAGAAAAGGAAAAGAAAAGGAAAATGAAACTATTAAAAGAATATTAAACTAATGCTTAAAAGAAAAGAAAAGTAAAAGAAAATAGTAGAACATTGAACTAATGCTAAGAAGATAAAAGAACATTAAATTAATATTATAAGAAAAAAAATAAATAAATAAATGCTAGTAAAGAAAATTACATTAATGCTAAAAGAAAAGAAATTAAATACAGCCATTTAACTCAAATATGAATGTAGTATTGATAACTTCATTCACATAAATGTAAGTGCATTGCTTATAACAATTAACAATATTAACAAGTTGTAATTGCCAAAAATATATTAGCACTAATTTGATGAATTAGAAAACTTAATGTAAGTAAACAAATAAATAAAACAAGTAAACTAAATAAGCTAAAACTTGAATTTGAACACAAATGTAGCAACTATATAAGTAATGTAAGAATGTAATTAAAATGAAAAGATCAAATTAACCCGATCACTCCAAAGAGGTAGGAAATTGAGTTAGAAGGACCGGAGATCCAAGCAAAGTACCTGGATTGCTAAGGAATCCTCGAGTCGGGGAGTGATGGTAGGCAATTCGGTCCTCGGGCGATGATCTAAGCTAGGATTTTAGAATTTCGGTATCGAGGGTTCGACTCTCTGTATTTCAGCAGGGTTTCGGCGTCGGGGCTCAGATTGCTCGACAACTCGGTAGAACTTCTCTCACTAAACCTCTCACTTAAATTCTATCTTGAAAACGTACGCTGGGATATGGTATTTATAGAATTCTTCAACCAATGAGATGCTGCCACGTTCTGAGACATATCAGGCCATTTGAAGTTGGCGGTCGCTAGGTTGGACGATGGCGGTTGCCAGGTTGGAGGTGGCGGTCGCCACTTTTGGCTAGGGTTTCCAAGAGATTCTATTGGCAGTCGCCTCAATGAACATGGCGGTCGCCACATTAAGAATGACTTGCATATCAAGTTATTGGTGGTTCAACATAATTTTCATTGGTTTGAAGGTTTTGATGATTGAGTTCAAATACTGAGCTTGGATCAATTTTCGGGGATCGAACTGAGGCACTATTCCAACTGTTTTCATCATCGGATTCACCTAAGATTGGGCGGGGTCAAATTGAGGTGTCTATAATACCCCCTTAAAGAAGTTTATAAGTTTGGACCAGGCCAAATCCTGCCGGTAGATTTGATTATTCAACGGTCAAATAAGTTAAGCGGAAGTGCTTAAGAAATTTTAAAGATGTCGATTAAATTAAATTGCCAGTAATTAAATTTAATTGGCTGGTATTGGAAATCTTAATGTAGGGAGATGAGTTAAACATTTAATAACAGGAGCTCAATGCAAATTGATTTTGAGATTATGACTAAGAGTGCAGTTACAGTTCTTTAGTGGTGTAAACTGTAATTTAGTATTTTATGAAAATTGTAGAAATCGTTGCAAGGTTTTCATAATTACAGATAGCGTTGAGAGATTTGCATATTTGTGAAAATTACTGCACAAGTCCATGTTGTAGCCCATACTACATTCGAGAATCGCATTGGGAATACAATAGAAGGTCTGATCGGAGCTTCAACTTGGGAAATCAAAATTTGTAGTTGAAGAATCGGCCAAAAAGTATTCATCTGAATTAACTATGGTGACCCAAGTTTTTATTTTGATCATTCGACATCAACAAGTTTTTGTCTGGTGCTTGTTTCGACGATTGCCCGTCTAGTTCTATTTTTTTGAAAAATCGCTTACAAATCAATGATCTTGGCATTTTGCCTCCAACACTGTGGTTTTTAAAAACTCATCACATTCTCATGGTTTTCTTAAAACCCCCAATTCATCATTTCATCATTTCACGTATCTCTAAATTCATGGATTTTATACATGTAAATAGGTTCCTACAACCCAAAGTTTATCAAATCATTCATCAATTTCATCATTTAATTCTTTAACCCCCAAACCCCCAATTTTTAAGGGTTAACCCAAAAAATCAAACTCTAACCTCTCATTTTTCAAATCTAACAACATGCAACAACAACAATGAGTTAGATTCATCTTAAAACGATCATAATTTTAAGATTTATCATGGTTTACTATCAAACCCTAACCTAGGGTTTCAAAAATACCATTATCAAGCTTTCATGGATATACATTCAAATATACAACTCATATGACACAAACATTCAAGGAGAGTCAAAGATCCTACCTCTGGAGTGTCTTAAAGCAAGGATTGAACCTTAACAAGCTCTAACCAACAAATCTCCAATGGGTGTGTGAATATGGAGCTCAGAACAAGAATAATGACTTTTCCAACGGCACTCGATCAGAAGAGAAGTAAGGATCAACCTCCAATGGAGCAAAGGAAGCTTAAAGGAACCTTAAGGCTTCTTCTAGGGCTTAGAACTTTAGATTAGCGAGAGAGAGATATATGAGGGGAATGAAACAAAACACTCAAATCCTGTAACTTAAAAATCCCTCTGTCACAGACCACTCGATCGGTCCCTCGCTGGGAGGTGCTCCAAGGAAAGAACATGTACATGATCTAAATTTTGTTTCAACGCCACAAGGCTTATCCTGTGAGGCTCGGTTCCTTTTATTTTGTAATATTTTATCGACGTGTTATAAATTGCATATGGTTGATATACGTGATGTATACATGTTTTGACTTAGAAATGCATGATAGGATTAATCCCGGACCGTTTGGGCATTATGGTACAAAAGTTGGAAATTTTCTGGGCAGGACCGATCGATCGGTCCGTCTAGGTTAAGTGTGCACAGGACAGACCATTGCATGGAAATTTAGTCCAAAGCTTCCAAAATAAGTTTCTCCTCCTTCTATCTAGAAGAAAGGTTCAAACCCTAGACTTCTCTCTAGGTTTTTCCTTGCCCCGGGTGTAATTTTTGACGTTGTGAGAGTGGAACGATGTTGTATACGCCGAGTGCTTCCCATCCATCCGAACGAAATCTCGTTTTTATGAGGTTAATTTTTCACGAGAAGCTAAAGTATCGAATTTTTAACTCTCTAAGGTATGAGTCTAGACTAACTTGCTTTAAAAGGGTGTTTCATGTAGTTATACGCATTTTTATCATGTTTATATGCAATGGATGATGAGTTTTGTGATTTAAACCTTGTTTGGTTGGATAAAAGGCATATTTTATGTTAGTGAGGTTTAATACAAGTTGGTATATACTTGTGTAGATGGTTTTCATGAACATATGCTTTAAAAACCAGAGAAAATTATGTGAATGTTACAAAAATATGAATTTTTGGTGTTTGGAGCTAACCCTTAGGGTTGAGCATGGGTTTTAAACTGGTTGGTTGAATTAAGAGTAGCTTTGTACAAAATATAGTTTCATCTCTATGATTTTGGATGAGTTGGCTATGTGCCTTGAATTAAATTAATGGCTAAGCTGTGTGCCTGAAATGATTTGTGAATATACCGTAACAATGTGTTGAATGTGGGCGTCAATTGCTCCTCAGTGAAAGTCTAAAAATTTGTGCAATCAAGTGCTTTGCTCCTTCGAGTCAGTCCCCGTAAATGTTGTGGCTGTCCTAATAGGAGGCGGTTGTTGTTGTGGCAAGGTATAGAACTCATCATTGCCTAGCAGGCCATTGAATGTCGCGAACCTAGGTCAATAGATGGGAGTCTATACTTGCTACCATTATTCCCAGTGCGACAATGTCGGTATGTGAGATTCATTGTGGTTATATAAATCCTTTTGGTTTGAAAACCGTGAGGAGAATTCAAATGGTTCTTGTGGTATTTTCAAGTTATGTGACGTTGATGGGTTATATGAGCCTTCATGTTTATGATGGAAAATCATTTTTAAAGAATTGCGTGATTGAGTTGTTCATATAATTGGTAATTACATGATGTGCTTTTAATTCATGCTACTCTACTCCTATTGGGTTTCGGCTCATGTTGTTGGATTTAAACAATTTCAGGTGATCCCGAGTATGTGGCTTGAGGTGGCAAAGTTCTATGGGTGATGGTAGACTAGAAAACTTGTAGTTTTCTCATTTTGATTATTTTGAATTATGTAATCGTTGCAACACGTTTTGTACATGATAATTTATGTTTCATAAACCTCAAAGTTATGGTCCAATGCATGTATGTTTGTATGAGAACGAGAGAAATCTTAGGTGGTTGTATTGGTTTCATTATAGTTCACAATGGTTTTGGTTGGATTCCCTTCAATGTTGTTTAAACGGTTTCATTTGGTTTATTATTTAATTTCAACTTATGTGCCTCAAGGGAGGTTTTGGATCAAGTTTTCGACACTTTTAATACTATTATATTTTTCCTTGTATGTGTTGTAAAAGAGTACAATTTTTTCTAAGTGTTGGATTCCATGATTTGGCTTTGAAAATCTGTCCAGGGCCAGACTAATTGATCGATCTATCGATTGGTACTTTGCATGCCTTGACTCTTTGACAGGTGTGTGAGAAATAGCGAACTGTCAAAGATCGATCGATCAGTCTTTTAACCGATCGATCGGTCGGTCTGGGTATGTTTAGAAAATTTTGTGTTTTGTTTTAAAAGATTGGCTCTCAGAACCTAGACCTCAATCTTCTGGGTTACTCTTTTACTGAAAATAAACCCTCGAAGATGCATTTTTCAAAGGTTTTAAATTTATTTTTGGGTTAGGTTCTGGACTCGTTTGGACTTGGGTGTTTTGGGTGGATCTTAGTTTCACAAACAGGTGTTTTTTGGGTAATTCATGTGACCCGGGTTTGGGGGCGTGACAACTTAGTATCAGAGCTCTAGGTTCGAATATCTAAGAGCCGTGAGAAGAGGTTGCATCACCTTGTGAGGACAGTTGCGTGTGCTTAACTTACATGTGTTTTAAATGTTTTGATAGCATAAGGATGTTGTGTAGTACGTGGGCACGGAGGTTGGACCTTAAAATTGATTTGCCTTGCCTTAGGACATTTGGATTAACCAACTTGGAAGCTAAGTTAGAAATGCATTTGGCCGACGTATTTTCTTGCAACAAATCTATGGGGGTCACCCAAATTGACTTATCACTCTTGTGGGTACTCCTCAGTACGTGGAGTTTGTTTACATGATCTTAAATGGCTCAGTGTTAGTACGATTATGTGACATATGTCGGTAATAATGTGATGAATCGAATCTTATGTTGCTATATTTCATGTTTTCTTTCATATAGAAGTTATGTTAGCGCAGAGAGGACGAGGCCGTGGTCGAGACCGTGGTCGTGGTTTAGGCCAAGGGGATGTGCCAATCCCCGATGTTGGGGATGCTATTATTCCCCAAGGATTAGCAGACGCGATAGATTTATTTCGTGAGATGGTGGGTTCTATCCGCCAGTTAGCTGAGGCCGCTAAGGGAGGGGCGAGAGTAGCTGAGCCGTGGGCGACCGTTGCAATGCGTGAGTTCTAACGTCTTGACCCTCCTACCTTCGTTGGGGATCCTAATTCCAAAGTGTCCATTGAATGACTAGAGCTCGTGATTAGAATCTTAGACACATTGCAGATAGTCGAGGATGAATTGAGGGTTGCATTTTTCGCATTCCAACTAAGGGGTGACGCCCATGAGTGGTGAAAGTTTGCTAGAACTACTGTGGAGGGTACGAGAGTTGCTTTTACGAAGGTGTTTCTGGAGAAATACTTTCCTGAGTTATCTAGGGGTTTGAGACCCGCGATCAGGGAAAGGGTAGCAGGATTAAGACTACGTGTTTTTACTGAGTTGGTGGAATTGGCAGTCACCATTTAGAATACTTCGAATTAGACCCATAAGGCTAAAGAGGCTAGAGCACCACAAGGGGGAACAAGTGCAGAGTCAGGTGGATGCTACAACAAGAGGCAGAGGTCATCCGGTCCTAGTTCTTATCCTACCGAGTTATACCAGCAGTTTTCAGCACCGGCACCCTCGATAGCTTTGTCAGGACGATCGAAGTAGTTGGAGCTCATTTGTTATCAGTGTAGACAATCATGGCATCGTGTGGTGGATCTCCATTGAGGGGACAGCCTCAGAGTTTTACACCTGTTCAGTTCTAGGGGAGAGGGCCACCAGTATGCTTTGGGTGTGGTCAACCGGGGCACTTTCATAGAAACTGTCCTTAGGGATGAAGTACACAGAGCATAACAGGTGCACCACCAGTTTAGTTGGCATAGGGACGACATGCATACCGATAGCCACAATAGTAGCCATCAGCTTAAACTTCTAAGGTTGCAGAAGGGGGTACTTCAGCCGAGTCAGTGCGACAGCCCACGATGCAATGCCATGGTGAATAGGCCAAGGGATCAGCAGGGGTGGGTGTTTTCCCTCACTGATTCGAGTTCTTCGAAGGCATCAGTTGTGCTTTACACTTCAGTGACTACTTCATCCATCAGAGGTACTCTCTTAGTGTACCGTTCACGAGTCAGTGTTTTTATCGACACGGGAGCATCGCATTCTTTTATTTCATCTGCTTTTGCATCTTCTTTGGGGCTAAAAATAGATACGTTGGGTAACGCACTGTGTGTAGAGACCCTGATTGGTAGGAACGTAGTGTTGGGACGAGTCTGTAGATCTTGTGAGTTAGAGGTCACTGGTCACTATTTAGAGTTTGATTTCATAATTCTCGACATGACCACATTTGATATCATCTTAGGAATGAATTGGCTGACCACTATCATGTCTATATTGATTGTGATCGATAGAGGGTATTGATTTGTACACCTGAGGGTGATTGTTTTTGTTTCGTGGGTAATCGGGACGACGATTTAGTGTCTATGCCCAATGTTATACGAAGCCGAGGAAACCTTAGTTTCCTTTTTTCTGTAGTCATGTTGAATGAGGCTGTGGGTGTTTGAAGAGAGTTTCCCCTATAGTTTGTGACTACCAGATGTTTTTCCTAACGATCTATACAAGTTGCCACCACCTTATGGGGTAGAGTTTTCTATCAATTTTGTTTTGAGAGCTACTCCGATTTCGATGCCATCCTATCGTTTTGCACCAGTATAGTTGCGTGAGCTTAAGATACAGCTTCAAGAATTGCTACATATGGGGTTTACGCCTAAGTGCGTCGTCGTGGGGAGCTCCGGCTTTGTTTACCAAAAAGAAGAATGGGTCCTTGAGATTATGTATTGATTATCGAAAGTTGAATCAAGTGACGGTGAAAAACAAGTATCCTATGCTGAAGATTGATGATTTGTTCGATCAACTAAAGGGTTCTAGTTATTTTTCGAAGATTAACTTAAGGTCGGGTACCACTAGTTAAGGATCAAGGAAGAGAACAAACTAAAGACCGCCTTTCGGACTCGTTAAGGTCAATACGAGTTTTTAGTTATGCCGTTCGGTTTGACGAATGCACTGCGATATTCATGGAATTGATGATCTGCATATTTCATTAGTATCTTGACAGTTTTGTAGTCGTGTTTGTAGACGACATTCTTATTTATTCACCATCAAGGGAGATGCATGAAGAACATCAACGTATTGCTCCATAGCTTCTAAGGGAGCATCGATTGTATGTAAATTTTGAGAAATGTGAGTTTTGGATGCCAAAGGTGAAGTTTCTTGGGCATGTAGTGTCTAGAGATGAAGTATCTGTAGACTCTTTAAAGATTGATACAATGATGAGTTGGAAACGACCGAAGAATGCGTTTGAGATTCGCAATTTTTTGGGTTTGGTAGGTTACTACCTGCGGTTTGTGAAAGACTTTTCTCGACTTGCCGCGCCAATGACTCACCTGACATGGAAGGAAGTCAAGTTTGTTTGGAGTGAGCCTTATGAGTTGGCATTCCAGGAGCTAAAAAAAAGACTGACTAGTGCACCAGTGTTGGTTATTCCAGAATGGGGTTTGGGTTACATAGTTTACTGTGATGTGTCGCATGATGGTTTGATATGTGTCTTGATGCAGGAGGGTAAGGTTATGACCTATGGATCTCGGCTGTCACGCCTCAAACTCCGAGCCACGTGAAACATCCCAAAACAACCAACAACAACCCAACCCGAGAATATACTCTCAAATAAATCATACATACAATGTATATAAACACCAAACGGCAACATTACACTGCTCCAACGCCCGAAAAATATGTTATAGCATACATGTAACAAAAGAACAAAATGGAAGACTATAGCTCTTTCACCTCTCCCGCACCTCTTGATCAACCTGCATGACCGGTACTTGAAGAAAATCAAAAAATCCCACACCGTGAGCCAAGGCTCAGCAGATTCTAAACAACAGATGTAATATAAGCTAAACATGCTCGATAAACGACGTACAGTTTTTGACTCTCTTTCAAGCCATTAAAACAATTTGAAAACCATTTTAGATCACAACTCACCAGAGCCAGAAAACCATTTTCACATGCAAGGGAAAGCGAGGATAAAAATCATTTTTCGACTCATCAGAGCCTTAAAAACGATTCTAGTATTATGACTCCCGTAGGCCATTAATACAGTATTTCGACTCCCGTTAGCCGATAATAAAGTTTTTAAGAAAATTAGTTTATCCGTCCCAATATACAGTACATGGAAACCATGAATCTTCTCGGACTTTCACCGAAGGACCACTGCCCTAACTAATGCATCTTCTTGGACTTTAACTGAAGGACTACCGCAGCCCCAATCACACACACACCGACTTTCGTAGCCTACCTCATACACCGGCTTTCGCAGCCTACCTCGTACACCAGCTTTCGCAGCCTACCTCGTACACTACACGCACACGTGCATTATCAACCAGGATTTACATTTACTAGATCACATATTCATCTAATCCATTTCATACACATATGTAAACCTAAATCAGAATTTAAAGCATATAACCATGTATCAACATGAAGTTCCACAAACCACGTCACATGCCTATAAAACTCTAGGTTTTAAAGCATAAACCACGTTACACATAATGGTATCCAAACCATGTAATCCACTTACATATTTCGTACATAAATAAACAGAGTTATAAGTGTATAAACTAGTTATAAAAGCACATAGCCACATATAACCTCACACCACGACGCCACCCATCACGTAAATCGACATCCACAAACTTGGGCCCACGACGCCCACACACGCCAACACGATTAACAAACCTACAGAACTCGACCTAACCAAAGGCCAACACCAAACCTACAACCGTGGTTCTCACCAAAACCTCACATCTCCTGTGCATAACCATCATGCACACGACCGTGCTATAACACCCAAAACCTAATCATGCACGTCAACCCAAGGACGACATCTAAACAAACACCCGAGATCACAACACGAACCCCCAAAACCACCATACGACCAACCGAACCCCAAAAGGAATCTACAGGTATTTAAATCAAGTAATTCCCATAAATTAATCAATTGAATACCATAGGACACCAAATGAAAACCAAAATCCAGCCACCAAACCACCAACAAAACAGCCCAGAATTCAGTCGACTGGACCCAACCCCCAGTCGACTGAAAAACACACTAGAAACGGCCAAAAAGCTCAGAAGCACTGTCCAGTTGACTGACCTTCGAGGTCCAGTCGACTGAACCTCAAGAACAACGATCCATTCGACTGAACTCATGGGTTCAGTCGACTGAACCCAACCCAGAAACCGTTCTAAGCTACGGGTTCAACCTCTAAACCCCAAATCGAAGCCTCCGAACACCGATTCAACACCCACAAACATACGCACGCCTAGGCCTAACACCAAGACCACCACAGAAACACCCGGCACCCGATTTCATCCATGAAATCGCCGAAAAATAGGTTTTAAGCCAAAAATCCAACTTTGAAACAAACGCAGATCTACAGCAAACTACCCATTAAAAATATCCACGTTTACCCATAACGCCCTTATACAGCAGTAAGGTCTAGAATCCTACCTCGGTGAGTTCAAAACTTGAAGCCTCGAACCACGGGCAAAATCGAGCTTCGTTAGAATCAAAATCTGACCGGATGATTGCATAGCCCACTGTGCCAATAACAAGGATCGGTAGTCTGATCATTGAAAATCGACCCCTGGGCCCCCGAGAACTTAGAGAGAAGGTAGAGAGAAAATAAAAAACTTACTGGAGAAGTTTTGGAAAATATCTTTATGAAAATATCAAACTCTAGATATTTATAGACCTCCAAAATATCTTTATTTTTTAAAATTTTAGAAATTCGTGCCGTAACACCCCACAGCCCCCAGAACCTTCCCCACATGCATCTCTACCCTCAAACATGCATCAAAAGCATATAAAACATGCTGCAACGAAAACACATAACGCGTGTCGAAAAACGCCGAAAAAGAAAACGGGTCAGGGTCTCACATTGGCAGTTGAAGACTCATGAACATAACTATCCAACACATGACTTGGAGTTGGCAACCGTGGTTTTTTCCTTGATGGAATGGCGACACTATCTTTATGGTGAGCATTTTGAGATTTTCTCATATCAGAAGAGTTTGGAATACTTGTTTTCTCAGAAGGAATTGAATCTACGCCAGTGACGGTGGATGAAGTTTATGAAGGACTACGATTTTGATCTCCAATATCATCCGAGGAAGGCCAATGTTGTAGCTAATGCACTTAGTAGGAGATCTCATGGTTCCTTAACTACTGTTGTCGTGCGAGAGTGGGACATGCTTTAGGAGGTTGTGGAGTTTAATTTGTGTCCCGGGGAGACATAGGAGGGTGCAACCTTGTTTTTAGTGGTTTTACGACCCATATTGGTTGCACATGTTCTGGAAGCTCAACAGACAGATTAGGAAGCTTAGATGATACAGAACCATGTTGCTAGCGGGAAAGACTCCAAGGGATGGGCTATAAGCCCAGATCAGAGTTTGAGGTTGGCTGGGAGCTTTTTACGCCAGAGTTACGCCGTGAAGATGTGTTACATGAGTACCATCATTCTCATCTTGTAGCACACCCGGGAGGCACCAAGATGTACATGATTTATGCCAATAGTTCTGGTGAAAAGGAATAAAGAGAGATGTTGCTCAGTTTGTTTTTCGGTGCCTTATTATCAACAAGTGAAGGTAAAACATCAGAGGCCAGCAGGGTTACTTCAGCCGTTGCCAGTATCAGAAAGAAAGTGAGAGAACATCACGATGGATTTTGTATCTAGACTTCCTATGTCACCTAAGGGTCATGACGCTATTTGGGTTGTGGTTGACAGACTGACGAAGTCTGCACATTTTCTTCCAATACATGTGAAGGATTCGATGGACAAGTTGAGTAAGCTGTATATTAGTGAGATTGGTCACTTATATGGGGTGCCTGTATCTATTGTTTTCGATCGAGAACTGCTTCACGTCACGCTTTTGGCAGAGTCTTCAGTCAGCTTTAAGGATAAATTTATTTTTTAGCACTGCTTTTCATCCACAGACGGACGGTTAGTCTAAACGCACCATACAGATCTTGGTGGACATGCTAAGAGCTTGTTTACTAGATTTTTGGGGTTCATGGGAGGATTATTTACCGTTGGTAGAGTTTACATATAACAACAACTATCAGTCAAGTATTAGAATGGCGCCTTTCGAGGCCTTGTATGGCAAGTTGTGTAGGTTACCAGTATGCTGGGCAGTTGCGAGAGAGGTTGCAGTTTTGGAACCCGACTTGGTGTGAGAGACCACAAAAAAGATTACCATGATTCGACAGTGCTTGGTGATGGCCCAAAGTCATCAAAAAAATTATGTAGGTCATAGAAGGAGGCCCTTGGAGTTTAGGGTGGGAGACCACGTATTCGTAAAGGTTTCGCCACACCGAGGTTTGATGAGATTTGGCTGTATCGGGATGTTATCACCACTCTTTATTGGGTCGTTTGAAATTCTTGAGAGGATTTGGGAGGTAACGTACTGTTTAGCCTTGTCTCCTCAGTTATCATCGGTGCATAATGTGTTTCATGTTTTCATGCTTTGGAAGTATGAACCTGACCCGTCACATGTTTTGGATTGGGCTAAGTTGCGGGTGGATGAGGATATTTCTTTTGAGGAAAGACCCATGAGAATTTTGGACACAAAAGAACAAGTGTTGAGAGGGAGAACAATTGCATACTTCAAGGTTTTGTGGCTTTATCACGGGGTTGAGGAGGCTACATGGGAGCTTGAGTTCGAAGTTCGTGCTAGGTACCCAGAGTTATTTTCTTCGTGACCACACAGCGAATTTTGGGGGCAAAATTCCTTAGGAGGGGAAGAGTTATGAGGCTCGGTTCCTTTTTATTTTGTAATATTTTATCGACGTATTATAAATTGCATATGGGTGATATAAAATGGTTTATTTCTACGTGATGTATACATGTTGCGGCTTAAAAATGCATGATAGGATTAAACCCGGACCGTTTGAGCATTGTGATGCTAACGTTGGGAATTTTCTGGACAGGACTTATCGATTGGTCTTAAGACCTATCGATCGGTCTGTCGGGGTTAAGTGTGCGCGGGACAAACCATTGCATGAAAATTTGGTCCAAAGCTTCTAAAACAAGTTTCTTCTCCTTCTCTCTTGAAGAAATGTTTGAACCCTAGACTTCTCTCTAGGTTTTTCCTTACCCTAGGTGTGATTTTTGACGTTGTGAGAGTGGAACGGTGTTGTATACGCCGAGGGCTTTGCATCCATCCGAACGGAATCTCATTTTGACGATGTTGGTTTTTTGCGAAAAGCTAAAGCGTCGAGTTTTTAACTCTATATGGTAAGAGTTTAGACTATCTTGCTTTAAAAGGATGTTCTATGTGGTTATACACATTTTTACCCTGTTTAAATGCTATGGATGATGAGCTTTGTGATTTAAACCTTGCTTGGTTGGATAAAAGGCATGTTTTGTGTTAGTGAGGTTTAATACAAGTTGGTATATACTTGTGTAGTTGGTTTTCATGAACATATGCTTTAAAATCGGAGGAAATGATGTGAGTGTTACAAAAACATGGATTTCTGGTGTTTTAAGCTAACCCTCGGGGTTGAGCGTGGGTTTTAAATTGATTGGTTGAATTGAGAGTAGCTTTGTACAAAATATAGTTTTATCTCCATTATTTTGGATGAGTTGGCTGTATGCTTTGAATTAAATTAATTGTTAAGCTATGTACCTGAAATGATTTGTGAATATACCATAACAATGTGATGAATGTGTGCCACAATTGCTCCTCGGTGAAATTCAAAAATTTGCGCAATCATGTGCTTTGCTCTTTCGAGTTAATCCCTATAAATGAAGTTGTTGCCTCAATGGGTGGCAGTTGTTGTTGTAGCAAAGTATAGAACCCGTCATTACCTAGCGGGTCGTTGGATGCTCCGGTCCTTGGTGAATAGATGGGAGTCTATACTTGCTACCATTGTAACCGGTGCAACAATGTCGGTATGTGAGAATTATTGTGGTTATATAAATGTTTTTGGTTTGTAAATCGTGTGGAGAATTAAAATGGTTCTTGTGGTGTTTTCAAATTGTGTGACATTGATGGGTTATATGAACCTTTTTGGTTATGACGAAAAGTCGTTTTAAAGGATTGCACGGTTGAGTTGTTCATATAACTGGTAATTATATGATGTGCTTTTAATTCATACTAGTCTATTCCTATTGGGCCACAACTCACGTTGTTGGATTTAAACAATTTCAAGTGATCCAGAGTATGTGGCTTGAGGTGGCGAAGTTCTATGGGTGATGGTGGGCTAGAAGACTTGTAGTTTTCTCGTTTTGATTATTTTGAATCATGTAACCATTGCAACACATTTTATACATGATAGTTTATGTTTTATAAATCTCAAAATTATGGTTCCAATGCATGTATGTTTGTATGAGAACCAGAGAAACCTTGGGAGGTTGTATTGGTTCCATTGTAGTTCACAAAGGTTTTGGTTGGATGACCTTCAATGTTGTTTAAACGGTTTTATTTGGTTTATTGTTTAATTTCAACTTATGGGTCTCGAGGGAGATTTTGGATCAAGTTTTTATTACTTTTAAAGCTATTCTATTTGGCCTTGTATGTGTTGAAAAAGAGTATAATATTTTCTAAGTGTTAGATTCCATGGTTTAGCTTTGAAAATCTGTCTTGAACCAAACCAATCGATCGTTCTATCAATCCGTTTTTGCACGCCTTGGTTCTTTGGCAGGCATGTGAGAAACAGCAAACTGTCAAAGACCGATCGATCAGGCTTTTAACCGGTCAATCGGTCTGGGCATGGTTGGAAAATTTTGTGTTTTGTTTTAAAAGTTTGGCTCTCGGGACCTAGACCCCATTCTTTTGGGTTACTCTTTTACTGAAAATAAACCCTTGGAGATGCATTTTTCAAAGGTTTTAAATTTGTTTTTGGGTTAGGTTCTTAACTTGTTTGGACTTGGGTGTTTCGGGTGGATCTTGGTTTCACAAACGGGTGTTTTTTGGATAATTCATGTGACCCGGGTTTGGGGCCGTGACACGTCCAATCAACCCACAATAATTATTTTTATGCCTAAACAAGCACATATACATCATTAACAATCATAAACATGATTAAATTTTAATCCGTTTCCATAATTAAACATTAATACACAAGGTTTAATTAAATGTTTCAAATTAAAAGAGACTAGGTACCTACAACCTCCCTCACTAAGAAAATTTCGTCCCCGAAATTACTCATGCATCACAAATCAAAAAACTCGGGGTACTTTTTACGAACTTTTGTCTCTCGCTCCCACGTAGCTTCTTCAATACCGTGGTGAAGCCAAAAAACTTTTACATATGCCATGGTTCTACCTCGTAGGACTTGTTCTTTGGTAACAAGGATTCTCACCGGTCTCTCCTCGTAGGTAATGTCGTCCTTAACCCTCAACTCGGTCCAATCTAGCACATGTGAAGGGTCCGACTCATACTTGCACAACATGGACACATGGAAGAAATTATGCACGGATGCTAACTACAGTGGTAAGGCAAGACGATAGGCCACCTCTTCGATCCTATCGAGAATCTCAAACGGTTCGATAAAACGGGTTGATAGCTTTCCACTCTTCCTAAACCTCATCAAACCCTTTCGTGGTGAGACCTTCAAGAACGCATGGTCTTCCACCACAAATGCCAACAGTCTCCTCATTTTGTATATGTAACTCTTTTATCAATTTTAGGCAGTCAGTAAATGTTTATGAATCACGATGATCTTTTTCGTGGTCTCACGCATAAGCTCGGGCCCTAACACGGCTGTCTCACCAACGTCGGCCCAAAAAAGGGTGACCCACAAGTCTACCATAAAATGCCTCAAAAGGCGCCATTTCAATGCTCGACGTGTAACTGTTATTATAGGCGAACTCTACGAACGAAAAATGGTCCTCCCATGACCTAGGAAAGTCTAGAACACACGCTCGCAACATATCCTTGAGTATCTAAATAGGGCGCTCCAACTAACCAATTGTCTAGGGATGGGAAGTTGTACTGAGAAGTAAGCTCATCCCCATAGCAACATCCTTCTTCATGCCCCTTCACCAAAACTGGCTACACATGTCATGGTATATCTTGGTGCCACCCAGATGCACTAGAAGACGCGAATAATGAAACTCATGAAGCATGTCATCACAACACGACTCCAGCACGAAGATCGTCCCCCCAAATTTCAAACTCTGATCGAAGTGGATAGTCCACTCCATGGCATCCACGCCACTCAAGGCTTGTTCCTGAAACATCAGGCTCTCTGCATCAGACTACTGAGCCTCCATAACAAGGTAAATAAGGTAACATTATCGTCGGACTCGCCAACCTGCTGGTCATACTCGTTGACCTCCCCAAGCATATTCCACTCCCTAGCGGCCACGTGAGCCAACGAGCTCAAAGATTTTCAACTAAGGGCATCGGCCACCACATTGGCCTTACCCGGATGATACTATAGATTAAGATCGTAATCTCCCAAAAATTCCATCCACCTCTTCTATCGCAGATTTCGATCCTTCTATGAGGGCAAATACTTCAAACTCTTACGATCTGAGAACACTTCAAAGTGCTCACCATATAGATAATGACTCTAGATCTTTATAGCAAAGACCACCACCACGAGCTCCAAGTCATGTGTGGGATAGTTCTTTTCATGAATCTTTAAATGTCTCAACTATAGTCAACCACCTTGCCCTATTGCATCAACATGCAACCCAAACCCTCGCGATGCATCGCAGTAATGGGCATAGCCAAGCCCTCTCTCTGGTACAATCTGTGGGGAACTAAATCCCAGAAAACTAAGATGGTGCATACAAATTGAATCAAATGCGGCGTGGCACAGGATCTACAGCGTACAAAACAAACTGTGCGATGCAGAAGCGTCCAAATGGACAAGGAAATTATTCGAGCGGAATCCGTATGGGAAGAACAATATGAAACCCTGAACCCCAAAATAGAAATTCGGTACACCCACAAGGCGGATTAAGGATTATACCTGCTCGATCCCACTGATATGATTACGTTTCTATTCTTAAACTTGAATCCAAAGATCAGCATGGTTGTAATCCGGTAATCTTTCTTCCATTCAGATTTTTTGCTGTATTCCCAAATACCAAAAATATGAATTAAGTGTGGGCTTAGATCCTTCGTGCTCCAAATCCTGTCTAGCTACCTCTCTTTTTCTGGTTCTCACAAATATATGAAAAACCTAAAAGACTGAATGAATGAAATCATCATGCCGATCAGGGTTATAACGACATATAAATAGGCTACAATAAGAAACTCTAGAGTAAATAAGACATGGGTTTCTAATGAATTATAAAATTCTACCTCATCCCAGAAGCAATTTCATAAAAACATAAATTATAATTCATTTCACTAAATAATTATAATTGCACTCACAGCCTTATTCTCAAAACTAATTATTCAAGCTCCTGTTATTAAATGCTTATTTATTCTCCCCACGTTAAGATTACAGATACTCACTAATTAAATTAAATTACTGACAATTATATTTAATCGACTTCTTTGATAATTTCTTAAACCCTTTGCTTAATTTATTTGACTGCCGAATTATAAAATCCACCTAGAGGGTTTGGCTCGATCAAAACTTATAAGTTCCTTAAGGGGGTATCATCATTCCCAATATTTCGGGACGTGGATTCTGTCTGTGAAATCCTGACCCATTTTAATTTTTGCGATGTTTCGACGCGTTGTTATTCATTTTCGTGAAAGCATGTTTCTATGTTTTTTTAATGCATGTTCGGTTTAGAAATGCATGTGGGGTTAGATACTGGGGTCGTTGGGTGTTGTGGTGCGAATTTTAAAAAAAATATTTTTGTGGCCTATACATATCTAACCCTAGAAATTTTTAAAAGATATTTTTCCATCTCTCTAGCTTTTGAAACCCTAGAAAGCTCTACCTTCTCTCTAACTTCTCGGGAGCCAGAGGCTTGGTTTTCGACGATCTGACAATTGATACTTGCTATCAGCACCGGGGGCTACACGTTCATCCGGATAGAATTTTGTTCCGACGAAGTTCATTCTTTAACTCATCGAGATAGGATCCTAGACTCTCATGTCTTAAAGGAGTGCTGCGTGAACTCTTGTGTGTTTTTACCATTTAAAAATGCATGAAAAATTTATTTATGTTTCGAAAAGTTAGGTTTTAGTTCAAAATCATTTTCGGTTGGAAGAAATGGGTTTTCGAGGTGTTTCCTTCGGTGTTTCTTAGTAGTTTTGCGTTTGGCTATGTCTGAGGGTGTTGAAAAGGAGTTTGGATGCTTTGATTCCAGGTTTGAAAGGGTTGTTCCAGTAGCGAGGGTCGATTTCTGCCGTGGTCCAGTTGATTAAACTGGGTGGTTTAGTTGACTAGGTCAACATTAGGGTGTTTCAGTCGACTGGAGGTGATGATCCAGTCGACTGACCTGGGTTTAGGCTTTTTGTTTCTTTTTCAGTAGCATTTCAGTCGACTGAATTATGGGGTTCAGTCGACTGAAGTGCTAATGGGGGCTGTTTTGTTGCTTTGAGTGGTCGTGTTGTGGCCGTAAGGGTTTGTTTATGTTTTGTTGTCGTCCTCGGGGGTGACGTGGAATTGTTAGACGTGGTGTTTATACGTTGTTGGGTGTGTGACGTGTTTGGGTTTTGATTCTTTTTCTAAAAGGTGGGTTTTGGGAAAAGGAAAGTGTTATGTGAAAGTGTTTGTGAAAATCAATATTTTGGAGGTTTAGGGGTGGCCTTCGGGTTACGCATTGTTTTGTAGATTATTGGTCGTCCGGGGGAGTGGATGTCGGGTTAGGTGGCATGTGATGTCGTTATGGGAAACGTGGTGTTTTGTGCTTGTTTTTGTGCGTTAAAACTCTGGTTTTAAAGATGCATAATAAGGGACGTATATGGTCATACGGTGAAAACCCGTAAAGACGCATAATGAGGGGCGTATATGGTCCTATGGTGAAAAGCCATAAAGATGTATAATGAGGGGTGTATATGGTTATAATGAGGGTCGTACATGGTCCTACGATGAAAATCCATAAAGATGCATGTGTTGCGTGCATTGCGTACGTTAACTCTGGTTAACGATCCGATATATGTTAACTCTGATTAACAATGCATTAGTTGGGGCGTACATTGGTCCTTTGGTAAAAACTCGAGAAGATGCACGTGTTGCATTATGTGGATGGCATGTGTTACATGGTAAAAGTTGCATGTGTTGTGTTGTGTAGGGGTGGCACGTGTTGCATATGAATCATCATGCATTTGATAGAACTGTTGTTGGGGCATATGAGAATTGATATACTTATATATACATGTGCTGCATACATATACCTATTTTCTTTTGAGGCTCGTGCGAGTCGATGTATATATCTATATTGCATGTAGGGCTCGTGGGAGTCGAGCCTCATAAGAATCGATCTTTACATGTGAAGCA
>JAUMHN010387598.1:0-16908 GCA_032360265.1 Heliamphora ciliata
TATTAAAATAAAATTAAATACTAAAAATATGATTTTCAGTATACCAACTCTAATAATCTCCCACTTATACTCAAAACCATGTTGCTATACATATGACTCTTATGCCCTCTACATGACTATCAAAAGTCTTAACCAGTAAGTTCTTTGTAAAGGATCTACAAGGTTGTCTCCTAATGTAAGCTCTATGTGTGACTGTAAATCTGAGTCTGTGTACTCCAAAGGTACTAAACTATCTGCCTGGTAAACCAACATATAATCCTTAGTCTTTTTCAGGTACTTGATTATATTCTTTACCGCAGTCCAATACTCCTGCACTGGATTAGAATGATATCTGCTAATCATGTCATAGGAAAAGTAGATTTTGGGTCTAGTGCAAAGCATAGCATACATGAGGCTTCCTATTGTCGAAGCATAATGAACCGCTTTCATCCTCTCTATCTCATTAGGTGTCCTAGGACACTGATCCTTGGATAGAGTGATTCCATGCCTAAAAGGAAGAAATCCTTTCTTGGAATCCTACATGCTAAAATGAGTAAAGATATCATCAATATACTTTGTTTGTGATAAGCTCAACATCCTTTGTTTTTGATCTTGCACAAGCTTGATCCCAAGGATGTGATTGGCTTCTCCCAAGTCCTTCATATTGAACTGCCCAGATAACCATACTTTAACTGTAGATAATTCCCCCACATCATTTTCGATGAGCAAGATATCGTCTATATAAAGTACTAGGAAGATCACCACGCTTCCGTCATGCTTCTTGTACACACATGACTCATTTGGACTTTGATCGAAATCATAAGACTTTATAGCTTGATCAAATCGAGTGTTTCAAGACCTCGATGCCTGCTTAAGTCCATAAATGGATCTCTTAAGCTTACACAATATGTGCTCCTGACCCTTTGTAATGAATCCGTTGGTTGTATCATATAGATACACTCGTTAAGACTTCCATTAAAGAAAGCTGTCTTGACGTCCATTTGCCAGATTTCGTAATTGAAATGTGCGGCAATGGATAAGAGAATTCGGATAAACTTAAGCATGACTACCGGTAAAAAGGTTTCCTCATAGTCGATCCCTTCTTTCTGAGTGAACCCTTTAGCAACAAGCCCAACTCTGAAGGTTTCAACCTTCCCGTCTACTCCTCTCTTTCTCTTGTAGATCCACTTCCATCCAATGGATTTTATCCATTCGGGTGGTTCTACAAGTTTCTAGACTTGATGGGAATACATAGATTCTATCTCTGAATTCATAGCCTTTTGCCAAAGATCAACATCTTTGTCTTTTAGTGCTTCATTGTAGTTACAAGGCTCAGTATCCAGTTCTGTCGGGATCTTATCAAACGACTCTCCCAAGAATATATACTGATCAGGTTGATGAACAATCCTCCCACTACGACGAGGCATTACCTGTGCCTGTGTACTAGCAGTAATAGGTTGTGCAGAATTTGAACCCTGTACATCAGCACCCTGTTCTCAATTGCACATGTCCCGATAATCCTCCCACTACGATGAGGTAATGGATTATTAGTGGCTTGTAGTTTCTCTTTCGTTCTACTAGTATTTTCACTCTGTTCTTTCAGAACAATTTTGCTATTGGACCTGTGATCTATAATATAATTCTCTTCTAAAAATCAGGCATTTGTGCTCACAATGGCTTTCTGATCCTTAGGGTTATAAAACAGACCACCCTCCGTTCCCATGGGATACCCCAAAATGAATCAGGTAAACTTGAATAACTCGTCATGGATCTTACTATCTCCATAAGAGTTTAATTCCTTCTTTCTACTACACCATTCTGCTGTGGAGTGCCAGGTGCAGTCAACTGGGATGTAATCCCCTCTGATGACAAGTAGTCCTTAAACTCTCCAAAGAGGTATTTCTCACCACGGTCGGATCGTAGTGATTTGTTATTTTTACCCAAACGCTTCTCCATCTCTACCTTGAATTCTTTGAATTTCTCAAAGCATTCAGATTTACGGTGCATCAGGTAAATGTATCCATACCTTGAGTAGTCATCAATGAAACTTATGAAGTACTCAAAGCCACCTCTAGTCCGGATTGTCATAGGACCACACACATCAGAATGAACCTACTCCAATTGTTCTTTAGCTCTATAGCCTTTGGCCGAAAATAGCCTCTTGGTCATCTTACCCTCTAAGCAAGATTCACATAATGGAAGTGCCTCTACTTCCAATAAATTCAAAGGTCCATCTGCTACCAGTCTGTTTATCTTTTTTAGATTAATATGACCTAAGCGTAAGTGCCAAAGAAACATTTGATTCATTAAAAAATGAAACATTCTCTTATATGGTAAATTAGATGTGTTATTCATTTTAGTTAATTGTAGTGTAAGAGAGATTAGAATAAGAATATAAAAATCATCCACTAATGTACCAAAATAGATAACTCGTTTATTGTACTTAATAACCACAGAGTTATTAAAATAAACAAAATATTCGTCTTTAGCCAATCCAGAAACAGAAACTAAGTTTCTTCTAATGACAGGTACATAAAGACAATCTCTCAATATTAAAACCTGATCTCTACCAAAATTGAGAGTGACATCTCCTACTGCAACTGCTGTTACCTTTGTATTATTGCCGATATGCAGGTAAATCTCCCCATCGTTAAGTTATCGGGTTTCCTAGAACCCCTGCAATGAATTGCAGACACGATTAGTGACTCTCGTATCTACACACCAGGTACCAGTAGATAACACCGCTAAACATGTTTCCACAACTCGTGAACAGAAATTACCCTGTTTGTTATGCTTTTTGAGAAATACTAGATATAGCTTTTTCTAGTGTCGGGTCTGGTTACAGTGAAAATATTTGCCTTTCAACTTTTCACACCAATTCGTGGCCCACTAACTACCCTGGAAATCGTGTCTCCCTATTTTTGAACATTTTTCTTCTTCATACCTTTCAGCCCAAAGGAAGAACATTTTTTCTGAAATAGACATATTTCCTAGTATTGAAGGAATACCACTTGTAGTTAAAGCTATATCCAAGTTACATTTCTAGTCAATAAAATTTGGTCACATTAGTTTGTTTTCTTTGAGTATTGAAACGAGTGGATTGAAATCTATTTTAATCCTAAGAATCACATAATTAAATAAAATCGTTAATTATGATGAGTAAAATTTTAAATTTATTTTAATTTGATTCTCTCTATCATTTTAAAATTAATTTGCTAGCCGTCTAGAAACCTGTGAATAGCATGCCACGTTGGGTGGACGTCTACTATCCATCATAAGACCAGACAGGCCAATTCCTTTTATTTTACTATCTAGGCAAATTACCATGCTAAGTAAAAATTAAATACCTGACATAGTTTCGGTCAAGTATATAATAGTAATAACTCAGTTGGAGAGGATACTATTATATACAGTTAAGTGTTAACCACCATCTAATTCCAAACTAATCGCTTCGCAATGAGCCCTTCAGTTGGAGAAGTGATCCACACTAATAATTATCCAGAATTATCCTTAAAGGAGGTTTGTACTGGTGATACTGCAATTAATTTGTCCGTTGGGGAGGAAGGCCTTACTGCCGACACGCAGGATTTAATTGTATCGTCTACAAACTGGTGGTGGAGACCATGAGATTTATCTGTGAATAAATTTTCTCCCCACTTAGATTTTTAAAACATTTTTTAGGGTTATAAAAATCTGTTTAATTAAAATAAATTTATTAATTTCGAAAGTTATACGATCTGAAAGAATCAAATATCTTTCCGTGTACACGATTCTAAAGATTCTGCTTTATCAAACTATCTTTCGAAAGTCACACGATCTAAAAGAATCAAATATCTTTCCATATACACGATTCCAAAGATTCTGATTTATCAACCATCTTTTCGTGTTTAAATGCATAACAAATAAAATTTAATAAATGCATAGTTTTTCTCCAGTTTTTCAGCTAAGGTAGTGATTAAAGACATTTATTTATTTTATTTTTCTGTTCCACATTTTTTTAAAATAATAATTTATTTCGATTAAATATTTTTCCATTTAATTAATTCAAAATTCGGAATTAATTCTCACATTTTTCCAAGATATCCGATTTAAAAAAAATCATCTTAAACGTGATATTTTGTAAAAAAATAAAATATCTAAAATTTTTTCATTTAATTAAAATTAATTAATTAAAAAAACTTAATTTTATTTTTCATTACAAAATATTTTAATTAAAACCGAATTTTTGAATTAATTAAATTAATAGAAAAAATAAAACCAATATATATCATACGCAGTTAATATATTAAAAAATAAATTAAATGAAAGATAAATATAATTCCGATTTTATGATCGAAACTGAAACTCTTTCGAAACTCTAAAGAATTTCAGTTTCCTGTTAGGCGATAAGCTTCAAGCATCCTTTTCTGAATCAGTTTCATGTATCCAAATTGCATCAGGATTCCTCAATCAATCTTTATCAGAAATTTTAAGCCAAACAAAATAGTGAAACCACAGCCAACCAAACAACCCAGTATTCCCAAAATTGCCGAAACAGTAGGTGCGGTTCGGAATTAAAAACTGCTTCTGTGTTTTGTAAAACCACGGCACTATGTGCTTTTGAAAACAAAACTGCTACATGGAAACCGGATTGCTTCTGTTTTGAAACACTGCTGCATTGCTGTTTGGAAATACCACCAGCCGTGTGCCTGAAAAACTGCCGGAATAAGCGCTTGCTGTGCACTGATTGAAGCTTATCCAGAATTTCGTTTGGCAACTGGCTGGTTTTTGGAAAACTGCGTTGCTGTGATGAAGGAATGTCGCAGCCTGCTTTTGATTGGCGCTGAAATTCTGTCGGATATGGCGTTAGAAAACTTGCTGCGTTTGGTTTTATAGCGCTTTGAAAACAGCGCCTGCTATTTTCCTTAAAAAAACTGTTGTTTAGAATCCAGCTACGCCACCGTTTCTTCAACACAGCACTGCTAGTGCGCTCACTGTTTGCTTGATTTTTACCAGGAAAAAAAAAACTGTTTCAATGGCCAGCGCTACTGTGCGCTAAACAGCCCCTTGAAGATCACTATTGCTTGTGCCTCAACTTTTTCTGCTTGGGATTGCCGGCTGTTTGGAGTTGCGCCAGCGGTTCTTCTTCTTTTCTCCTTTTTTTTTATTTTAATATTTTAATCAGAAAAAAAAATTTTGTAGAAAAAAATTTTAAAAAGCAATAAAAAAAATTTATTCGCGGCAAAAACCACCAGAACCACCGCCTATTGCCGCCGCCAACCACCGCCGTTTTTTCCATACCTGTTCTTATTTTTTCTTCCTAATAAACTAAAAAAAAAAACTTAAAGAACATAAAAATTTTACATCGAAACCTACGTCCTGTAGGCTCACATTCGATCTAAAAATATGTCACGCCCCGAACCCCGGAGACCCGTGAACTAATTCCCAAACCAATTCGTATAATAAATTACTCAATTAAACATTTATTTCATTAATAATTTGAACTCAAATATATTTGATAGAGAATAAAGGTTTTTAATAAGTAATTACAATCACGTGCTTCGGGTTTCCAAGTATCCATTGCAACGACAATATCATTACAGTAATCCATTTCTGTTTATATACAAATGTGATATAAAACACAAAATCTTTCTTCAAGCCTTTTCTCAAAGTGCATTCCTTGCTCTGGTATCGCCCCTGGTCCTCAAGACCTGAAATGTTTTGGTAACATACGTGAGTCGAAACTCGTAGGACATAGATTAACTCAGATGTAATGCATGATTTGTGAGGTGTGAATGGTGCAATCGAGATAAAAATGTACGTTCCATAAATTTGTTATTTATTCCCCCACACACACACACCCACGCACGCCAAGTTACTCATTCATTAAGTCTTTTTCAACATATTCATTTCTTTCACATTTATTCTCATTTTTCAGTTTTTCATAAAAACTAAATCTCATTTTCATTACCCGGTTTATCACAAAAACCGTATCACAATTAATTTATCACAATTAATAAACTGACATCGGGTGCAGCTTATAGAAACTCCTCCCTATTATCCCAGTAGGCTACACGAAACCATTGGTTAATAGATAGCTCTATAACTCACCACGATACAACACCACATTTCGGGGGCTAACCTGTGGGCACGTGGTCCCCATCTTACGCAAATTTTCGATCTTTCACCGCGGACCCACCAGACCAACTTAATTCACATTAATCCATACGGTTCATTATTTGTTCATTTTTCACAAAAATTTAAGAGTCCAACCCACAACTGGTTCCTCTCCCTAAATATTTTCTCATAATACCTCTTTTCAATTTTTACATTTCAACTTCCCATTTCATTTCCAATCAAGCCTTATTTTAACATTTCATTGTTTCTTTCAATTCAAATGCCAATATAAACTTCAGCGCATAGTTTCTCATAATCACATTCCAACTATCAACTCCATGAAATGCCAACGCATAATTAACTTACACATAGTTATGTCATTCAAACGGAATGCACCCATCATATACATATACATGTATATACAAGTTAAAATCCATGTTTTCTCTCTAAAACATAAACTCTTAAATGATAACTATGTCACTACATAGTCTACAATTTTCCACACCATACTAGCTCTCAAGACCTTAGCCACATATCAAAACCCATTTATATCGCAAACACCGCCAGTCGGTATGATACTAGCATCCTAACCCAAGTGTAGTGATGTAGGTAAAATCATAACCCAAGGGATAAGAAATTTGATAAAAAGGTTTAATATTGATGAAAATATATTTTTTAAAAGCATTTGGCCAAAAATAGGTGGAAAAATAGTTAAGAAAATTTGACATACCCTCACTATTTTCATCGTAACTTTTTTTACAAAATGAATTTTTTTGTAAGAGTAGTCTAGTTGGAAAGAGAATTTTTGGGGTTTTGATTTGAGTACAAGAACGACCCAATTCTGAGTCCGGATAAGGAAGATATGATCAAACAAAATTAGCCCTGTGCAGTCAATCCGCTCGAGCGGACGTCGGGCGCTCGAGCGCCCAACTCTCTGCCAGTTGAGCGCTCGAGCGGACAGGGCTCCGCTCGAGCACGCTGTCGGCCGAGAAAACTCCAAATTTGCCCCTATTTTGAGTTTCTTACTTCAAAACCCTTAATCCTTCATCTAATAGGTCTCAAATCTCAATTTCTACCATAAAAACATTAGATTTAAACTTTATAATCCCTTTTTATGCAATGATTTCACAAAATCACGGTTCATCTTTTCTCAAAACTCAATTTTTTGTGAAAACGCAACTCAATCCATACATTACTATATCATCCCTTCAAATCATGCATAAAACCTATTACATTTTACTCATATAAGAAATTATCAATTCAAATCATAACAAAAATACGAGAGAATTTAGATCCTACCTCGGATTGGCTCAAGAGCATGAGATTCCTCTAAATTCTTCCTTTTAGGGTTTGGATGTTGATGAATCTTTCTTTCTTCATGCTCCATATTCCATCTCCTTGCTCCAAAGCTTGATTTCTACCCTTGGTTGTTCTCAATCTAGCTCCAAAGCTTGAACTTGAGGGGTGGAGGGTTAGGGTTTCATGAGGGATCTTGGGCTTCTCTCTCTAGAAAGGGAAGAAGAAGAGAAGAGGGAAAGGGATATGTGAGAGGGTATCACGTGGGTCTGAGGCATGGGCAAACATATATATATATATATATAAACCCCCAAATTTTCTCCAACCTTCGAGATTATTCCAAAAGTTTCCCGATAGCCCGCTCGAGCGGTGATTCCTGAATCGAAATTCTGCGAATTTTCTTAAAATTCAACTCAAACCTCCAACTTTGCTCACGTTTAAATATTTCAAATTAATAAAACCATGCATCACCATGTATCTCAATTTTTACTTTCACATATCACTAATTCAATCTTTAACGAACAAAAACTTTTATAGCCCTCATGTCCAAATTTATTTTGGCCTCTTCTCTTACCGAAAATATGAAAAATAAAGTAAACATGTACCGGGTCTCTATAAAATAATTAATCTATCATGGTCAACCCTCGTGATTAAAAAATTAAATTAAATCATCATCCACGCATTCAATTGAACATGAAAATAAATGATGATCATAAAATTAGGATTTAGAACGCCTGCAAAACAAAGTTAGCACAGTTTTAAATCTATTCGGCCCCGATAAATCGTAAATAAAAAACAAAACGGCTCTGATACCAATTTGTTGGAGGCAATACTGTCAAGATCATTGCTTTTGTAAATGATTTTCGATAAAAAAAAATTAACTGGACGAGCAAACGTCGAAATGGGGTCCAGATTAAACTTTTGATGAAGAATGATCAAAATAAAACCGGTGCAACCAAAGTTAATTGAGAAGAATACCTTTTGTCGATCTATTCTTCAACTACGATTTGATTTCGAGTTGAAGCTCTAGTCAGATCTTCTACTGTATTTCCTTACGCGATCCTCGAGCGTAGTGTGGGCTACGATCCTCCGAGAACTCATACCGGTAGAACCCCGATATATTTAAGTCTTAAAAGATAAAAATAATATTATAACAATAATGATATTAAATCATTAAAAACTGGTTCAGCCTACCTGCATATATATATGGCTACAGTAGAGACCTGGAGAATAATTATGAGTTAGACTTCCAGTGGAACACAGACACCTACTAGAGGTTTCTGCAATAATAAAAATACATGTAACGATTTTTGCAATTTTCATAAAATACTGAATTACAGTTCACACCACTAAAGAACAACAATTGCACTCTGACCCATAATCTTAAGATCTTCTTGCACTGAGCTCCTGTTGTTAAATGCTTACCATTTATCCCCATGTTAAGATTCTCGATACCCGCCAATTAAATTTAATTACTGATAATTTAATTTAATCGGCATCTTAATATTTCTTAAGTCCTTTCACTTAACTTATTTGACCGCCGGATAATCAAATCCACATGCAGGGTTTAGTCTGGTTAAAATTTATAAGCATCCTTAAGGGGGTTTTGTCAATCCCAATCTTTCGAGACGTAGATTCCGTCAATAATTAATATTTACCATATAAATAATACCACTATCCAACTCACCAAGAATATGGACCCATATAAGATCGCACTCTCTAATGAATCAAAACAACGAATATTAAATATATGCAAATCAATAATTATTTCAAAATTAAGAAGATAAGCACTATTCATAATAACCTTGGGGTGTGAATTAATTTATATAGTTAGTATAAAATTAATTACCCTAAATGTCCCATTCAATACACACGAATTGTACTAGTACAGAGAGCCAGAACAATAGACGACGCAATTATCTATTTCCCGTAACCAAGACAAGCTTACTAAAACTCTGTGCTACAGTCGTACCGATGGTATGCCCATTTTCATCTAAACTGTGAACAGAAAACTTATATTCTGTAAGAACCTAAAATCTGATTTTCTGTGTGTAAGCCGTACTCTACACACTAGATTAAATATTATACATAATATTGGACATTCATGCATATTAAAGAAATAATATACATATATTGCTTATAAAGATTTTCATAAAATAGAAAATTAATTTTATTAAAATAAAATTAAATTCTAAAAACATGGTTTTCAGTATACCAACCCTAACAATTAGGTTCTTCGTTTGCTCTTACTTTCTCGACCTCTTCCTCTCCCTGAGCTGGCCACTCATCCTGAAACATCTATGCAAATGAAAATACGTCTGTCGAGTCTTTCTCTTCGGTAGGTTCTTCCTCGAAGTCTGAGTGCTCTGGTTTTGCGTCGGATGCCATCCTAAAGAAAGAAAGATAGTGAGGATCATAAAGTAAAGATTTTAAATTGTTAAAATTATACATGATAACTTAATAGTACAGACACTCTACAGAGTTTTTACGCTACAGAACTCGCAATCTCCCATTTTTCAAGGCCTGAAGGTTCACTAAATCTAGACTTTGATACCAACTGTGACGCCCCGTTCCCAAGGCTTGTCGGGACATATGTAACTATAAATAAAAGACATATTCTAACCGAGCATTCATAAGTACATATGATAATTAATACATCATTAACGGTTCAGAAATTGTTCAAAACATTCAATAATTACAGTCATCCAGAAAGCTTAACAAAGGTGACATTATGTCCGTGGAAAACTGAATAAAAAGATCAAAAAGTTACGTCCTACGTTTTCAAGCTGCGTCGTTGGGGTTAACCAGCTCCTGCCACTCTCCCCCTTCTTCGTAGTCTTCTTCCTCAACAAACACGCCTCCCTCAAAATGTCCTTCTTCTGCACTTGTGGCACAAATGACATGAGCCGGATCGCAGAAGAAAATTTCCTAAATCGTATAACAAACTCACAACAAGATATTCTATAATACATATCGCATAACACCCAATGCAAAGTTAAGGGAACATAGATATACGCAAATTATCATTTTCAACAGGATGGGCACATATAAGAACAGAAGTGTGAGTGCGTGATACACATGAATGCAATGCAAATGTCCAACCCCAAGTACTTCTAGAACAGTATCATGAATTTCATGTCGGGAATTACAGAGTAGACTTGATGGTATATTGATCACTTAACCTATCCTAGCCTCGTTGCGAAAGGTAAATGCTTACCTTGGCTACATGCCTCAACCGTTTTACTCAATGGCAACGGCGTGGGGTTGGGCCACCCAATTTATCAGCTACCCTTATACGGCCCAACTGATCCCACATTAAGTACTAGGATGCTCGTTAAGCGTCAACCCAAAGTCTAAATAAAGCTAGTGATGAACCCATGGTGCCTAAATCCCCCTTTTATAATTTAAAACCTCCAATTCAATATCAAATATGGCAACCAGGGACGCCCTAGATCCACAACCACTGAATAATTGATTTTCATGTCACACAACCCAATCGAAAGATATGAAGAGGACTCTGATAACCCAAGATGAAATGGAAGAATGCCCATGACGTGTAATATGCCTCTCATGTACAATTAATCATTGCACGGTATATAAACATGACATGGTACATGGTGCAACTTGCTAAAGCATCAAGTACAAGTATACGAAACATAATCATAACTTAGGCGACATAGAATCGGACTATTGGCATGAGTTTATTTCATCAAAAGCATCATTTTCATACACTAATTACTCACAAAGTTCATATAAGATTCACATACTCAAGTCTCATAAGTAACGCACCATTCGAACACTTAGCCAGTTTTAGGTACAAATTTAATTGCTAGTTTTAAAGTTGCGACAATATTTCGAAGCATATAGACATTGATTAAATTTCTAAACTTTTAACACCCATTAGATAAAATTATTTTCTATAATTTTCATATTTATCACCAAGGTCAGTTCCTGAAGTAAAAAGATCATTTATTTTAGTAAAAACCTTTCAGCATTTTACAAAGAAAATCATAGAAATTGGGCCTCTGTTGGCCACGGTTTTGGGATATCAGTTGAAGGTCTATAGCTTTGATGTTTGATGAGCTTTTAGTTTAGGGTGTCCCCTACAGGATTTATGTTTTGTGCTAAGGCAAGTTATTTGGAGAAAGGTTAAGATTTTGACCAATTTATAAAAAGGGTTCAGTCAGCCTAAAAAGGGTCTGCAGAATATGGTTTTAACAGAGAATGTTCAAAACGTTTGGGGTATTACCCGAGGTTATTTTTGGCTGATTTTTTCTCAGTAATTACTTTAATATGTTAGATACATTTTTGATGTTTACCACGTTTGGAATTGGTTTCAAAAAGGTTTGGTTTTGGGTCTCACAAACATGTGTGACAGAGAGGTCTGTTAGTCACTAAACCTCAACAGTGACTTTGGGAAGGGCTTTGACCTATCAAGATTTCATATTTTTGTCTCATTTGTGGTGGAAAGAAAGATAAATACGTTCTCTACAAGTTTTATGTTTTGACCTAAGCTCTGGTCTCACTCTAACTTAAGGTTTGTAGGTCTGCAACTCAGAGTGGTCAAGATCTGACACTCTTTGGAAAAAATGAGATATCTGGAGTTCTACCAAATAAAATCACTTCAAACCAATTTTTCAGGAATGATAACTCAAAAATATAGGTCTGGACATAAAAGCCACTTTAAGATCATTTTTCTATAATTAGTTATGGTGTGTTAAAGTTGGTGATAGAAAGTAAGTCAAGAAAATCAGGTCACTTAGGGATTTTGTTGATATTCTTCAGAGAGAATATCAGAAGATTTAAGAGAGTTGCTTACCTCTTTTGATGCTCAAAAAGGTTGAAGAAGAAGTGGACTTGGCTTTAATGCTTGCTCCTTGCTCCTCCTAACTCCTTCCTTCTTCTCCCCTTCTTTCTTTGTAAACACTTGGAGATTTTTTGGTGGCCCTCTCTCTATCACCTCTTAGCTGAAATACATGAAGGAGAGTAAAGGCTAGGGTCTTGTTTTTATAGATAAAAATGTAATGGAGTGTAATTATTTCTTAAATTTAAAATTTAAATTTTCATGGACCCTCATTGGTTGCAATGGAGGTGGGAGTGGGTTGAGGCTTACAAAATTAGTTTTGGGCAGATATAATGTTAGCTTTAGAGTGTTTGGGAGACTAAAAAGATGATTGGTAATTAATTTGGATTTTAATTTATATTTTGGTACATTTTTGTGAATATAAATGCATAAAATATTAATTTTATGTACCTTTTTGGTATCTAAACCTACTAAAACCTATTATATTAATGTATTTATAATTAATTTAGTATTTTTATGATTTATCATAATTTTCATTGCAATTAAATAAATAAGTGTAGGCTTTTAAGCTAAATTAAGTTAGTTTGACTAAAGTTGGCTTTTTGACTTATTTATTGTGTAGAGATTTTAAATAATTATTTGTTTGCTTTTTTTGACCTATTTTATTATATTAGTATATATATTACATGTATAAAAAGTATTGGATCAAAATAATGCTTAATTTATATATTTTTTTCTCATATTTGAGCTTAAAAAGGCAAAAAGTAGCTTTTTGGGCACAAATTCCTAGGTGGCCGGCCATGCAAGGGCAATTTGGTCATTTTTGTTGTTATTTCATATTTTATTAAGTAATTGTATATAAATATCTAATTTTGGGTGTCCATGGGTCAAAATTTAAATTTTTAGAAGCAAAATGGTCATTTTACCCTAATTATGAGAATTTTTAATTTTTAATTTAATATTTTATGTTATTTCCTTAATTTAAGCAGTCCTATGAATTTTCTGTGTATTAGGACTTTGCCTCTGAGTATTTATCCTTTTTATGATTTTCGGTCCAAATTAGGGTTTTGGGTTGAGCTAGTGTTTTTCATTGTTCATGTAGCGACCTAAGTTCTCATTGTCTATCCGTCGCTAATACTAGGATTTGGGCTAGATCGCTCCATGGGTAGTTGCTGTCTAGGCTGTTATAACTAGGGTTCGGGTCGGGTTGTTACAGTCTAGGTGGTTACTACAAGGGTTTAGACCGGGGTGTTACTGTTGGAGGCAATACTGTCAAGATCATTATTTTTGTAAAATAATTTTCGGTAAAAAATTAACTAAATGGACAAATGCTGAAACGGGCTCCAGATAAAAATTTTGACGAAGAACGATCAAAATAAAACCCGTGCAACTAAAGTTAATTTAGATGAATACCTCTTGTCGATCTAATCTTCAACTACGAGTTGATTTCGAGTTGAAGCTTCGGTCAGATCTTCTACTGTATTTTCTTACGCGATCCTCGAACGTAGTGTGGGCTACGATCTTCCAAGAACTCGTACCGACAGAACCCCGATATATTTAAGTTTTGAGAGACAAAAATAATATCATAATAATGATCATGAAAAATCATCTGAAACTGGTTCAGCCTACCCGCATATATATAGGGCTACAGTAGGGACCTGGAGAGTAATTTTGAGTAAGACTTCCAGTGGAACAAAGATACCTACAGGCGGTTTCTACAATTATGGAAAGTCGCAGTGGTTTCTGCAATTTTCATAAAACACTAATTTCAATTCACACCACTAAAGAACTATAATTGTACTCTAACCCATAATCTCAAGACCTTCTTGCATTGTGCTTCTGTTATTAAATGCTTACCATTTCTCCCCATGTTAAGATTCCCGATACCACCAAATTAAATTTAATTACTGACAATTTAATTTAATTGGCTTCTTAATATTCCTTAAGCCCTTCCGCTTAACTTATTTGATCGCCGGATAATTAAATCCACCTATAGAGTTTGCCCGGTCAAAACTTATAAGCATTCTTAAGGGGGTATCGTCGATCCCGATCATTCGGGACGTGGATTCCGTCAATAATTAATATTTTTCATATAAATAATAACGCTATCCAACTCACCGGGAATATAGACCCATATAAGATTGCACTTTTTAATGAATCAAAACAACAAATATTAAATATATGCAAATCAATAATTATTTCAGGATTAAGAGTATAAACACTATTCATAATAATCTTGGAGTGTGAATTAATTTATATTGTCAGTAGTCAATACTAAATTAATTACCCAAAATGTCGCGTTCAATACACACAAAGTGTACTGGCACAGAGAGTCAGAATAATAGGCGACGCTATTATCTATTCTCCGTAACCAAGATATGCCTACTAAAACTCTGTGCCACAGTCGTACCGATGGTATGTCCATTTCCATCTAAATTGTGAATATAAAACTTATATTCTGCAATAACCTAAAATCTGGTCTTCTGTGTGTAAGCCGTACTCTACACACCAGATTAAATACTATACAGAATATCGGACATCTATGCATAACAAATAAATGATATACATACATTGCTCATAAAAATTCTCATAAAATAAAAAATTAATTTTATTAAAAATAAAATTAAATACTAAAAATATGGTTTTCAATATACCAACCCTAACAATTACATGGACACCCAACCGATAACTGTCTGAAACTCTGCCATGACATCTAGGATCTCATTGATAATAAGGTCATTCCACTTCCATCTGCGCCGAATGTCATAGCTGATTTTTAAATTCTTATAAATTGCATGATTCAAGTCTCAATTCCAGTTGGAGTTTTGTAAGTTTTTTCTTTATTCTAATAAGTTGAATGTAGAGTTCAATGGCACGTCTATCTGTGCACCCTGTTCTTTTTCTTTCGATTTTGTAATCCATACTCTCTTTGATGTCAATGAAATAAACAATGGTTCTGATTATTCTGCTTTTCTTCTTTTATTTTGTACGCTTTTTGATAATTTTGAATTCAAAGTGGATGTCCTCGAAGATTTAAAAGCTTTAATAAAAAGTGAAGAAAAAATGCGTACTCAATCAATAATTGAAAAAATTTTGTCAATAAATCTGGGTAATGAAATTAACCCACAAATTGCCCAAATTGGTTCTTTTTTATTTTTCAGTTGAATGTGAATAATTAATGACTTTATTAAAAGAATTCAAAGACATTTTTGTATGGTCATATACGAGGATATGCTCGGTATTGATCCCGAAATTGTCCAACACCATATCCCAATGCCAAACCGATCAAGCAAAAGTTAAGAAAAATACGGCCATAATGGGCTCTAAAAATCGAGGAAGTCACTAAGCAGATCAACGTTGGTTTTCTCATGGTAATCGAATACCCAAAGTGGGTGGAGAATATTGTACCGATCTTGAAGAAGGATGGACGTTTCAGAGTTTGTGTAGATTTTCGAGATCTCAATAAGGCTAGTCCAAAAGACAACTTTCCACTATTGTATATTGACGTCCTGGTGGACAGTACAGCGGGGCACATCCTCTTTTCATTCATAGATGGTTTTTTCAGGTACAATCAGATTCTAATGGACCCTGAAGATAGGGAAAAGATGATATTTATTACACCATGGGGCACCTACTGTTACCGCGTGACGCTATTTGATTTGAAGAATATAGGGGCAACCTATCAAAGGGCTGTAACTGTTGGAGAGAGAGCCGCGCAGTGAAAAAAAAAAGAAGAGAAGATTTTTTGAATGGACGTCGTGACCGTAGCCACGCAGCGGAAAAAAAAAAGAAGAGAAGATTTTTTGAATCGACGTCGTGACCATAAAAAACGACGTATGCGATTTTCATAAAAAATGAAAACTATAATGATTTTAAAAGTTTAATACCTCTATGAAACTTGTCGATAAGTTTCTAGAAATCCCAAATATATTGAAGACGACCTTGCTACCATCTCACGTATGACCCGGATACACTACGACGATCACGATGTGTGGGCACCGATTCCGATCGAAGTGTTCTTCCTATCTTGGTTTCTTCTCACACAATGATCTCCAAAGAGGCAAAAATCATTACCAAAGAGGAGAGGAGGCTGGCAGCCATATGGAAGAATTAGGGTTGGATTTTTCTTAATTAGCCTCCACTTGATATATATGAATATATCAAAATATATTAATTATATCCTCTCCTTCCTAAAATGATATAAAGAGATATACTTAACATATTTAATTAAACCCACCATCTCCTAGGGCCGTTCACTTATGGAGTAATCCCTAGGTGTGCCAAATACCAAAACCGCCCCTCATTAATTTAATTTAATTCCCGAATGTTCTCGGCGGTAAAATTGGCATTCAAATTAAATTAAATAATTACCGAAACAAACAAGAAAAAAATATCCGTATGTATAATGGGCTACGTGAGGGATCACGAGGAAGTATAAGACTCGGGCTAACCATACGAGAAAATCGGATATCCCTAACTCTGTCCCTGAGCTAGATCATTTCCCGTACGAACCAGAACTTATTTCACTAAAGGTCATGACTGAACTTCCGGTCCTAACTCAAATTATGTCTTGAGTCTCCAATTATCAAATGCACTGAATTTTTCCCACGTATAAGATATGTATTCCCGATAAATAACTTAGGTTATTGACAACCCGATTTAATTATCCTCTTCTCCTCGCAACCGCACTGCTTAACCTTTTGATATGCCGGATCCGAAGATCCACTGTACAG
>JAUMHN010387708.1:0-16905 GCA_032360265.1 Heliamphora ciliata
TAATGTACAGTACTTTGAGTCGTCAATGGTTGAAATTTTCTCCATGAGATCAACAATACCGATGAGTTGGGTACTGGTATTATTTGTCCGATGATTGATAATCAGCTGATGGAAACCACGTTCGATTTAGGTTGAGGAGTTCCCCCTCGTGTGCTTTGCTGATAAGTTTGATTATGTTAAACCTGTACAGTGAATTTTCGAATCCGGCATATCAAAAGGTTAAACGGTGCGGTTACGAGGAGAAGAGAATAATTAAATCGGATTGTCAGTAACCTAATTTATTTATCGAAAATTCATATCTTAAATGTGGGGAGAATTCAGTACATTTGATAATTAGAGATTGAAGACATAATTTGAGTTAGGATCGGGAGTTCATCAGGACCTTTAGTGGAATAAATTCTGATTTGTGCGGAAAAGGATCTAACTCGAGGATAGAGTTAGGGATATTCGATTTTCTCGTACGGTTAGCTCGAGTCCTATATTTTCTCGTGATCCCTCACGTAGCGCATTATACGTACGGATATTTTTTTTGTTGTTTTCGATAATTATTTAATTTAATTATAATGCCGGTATTGCCGCCAGAGACATTCGAAAATTAAATTAAATTAATGAGGGGCGGTATTGGTATTTGGCACACCTAGGGATTACTCCCTAGGTGGCCAGCCCTAGAAGATGGTGGGATTAATTATTTATGTTAAATATATCTCTTTATATCCTTTTAAAAAAGATGATATATACTTAATATATATTTGATGTATTCTGATATATCAAGGGAGGTTAAATAATCAATATCCAACCCTAATACTCCATGATAGCCGCCGGCCTCCTCTCCTCTTTGGCAATTATTTTTGCTTTTTTGGAGATCATTGTGTGAGAAGAAACCAAGGTAGGAAGAACACTTCAATCGGAATCGGTGCCCACACATCGTGATCGTCGTAGTGCGCCCGGGTCATACGTGAAAAGGTTGCAAGGTCGTCTTCTACGTATTCGAAATTTCTAGAAACTTATCGACAAGTTTCATAAATGTATTAAACTATTAAAATCTGTATAGTTTTCGTTTTTCATGAAAATCGCATACGTCGTTTTTTCGGTCACGACGTCGAATCAAAAAAAAAATCAATCTTCATTTTTTTTCGCTGCGTGGCTCTCTCTCCAACAGTACTTACCATATGTAACTATGAATGCATAGCTAGAATATCTCTCTTAATTATAATTATGTATGTACCCAAAAGAAGGGGGGCATCACAGGAATCCCCTTCGCCTGTGCATTTCACACCTTTTCCCAACATACATGGTGGCATTGTGTTCGATTTGGGTTAGATTCAAAAAGAGAATGAGGGTGAAGATAAGGAGTCGACACGTTTTTCAAAAAGGAGTAAAACGGCGGGAGATGAATAGTTAGAGAGAGACAGAAAAACAATGCAACGTTTAAGGGACCGACGCCTCTTTATATAGGCATAAAGATTTGTGTTGACATATATGTCATTTGTGTTGACACTTTTCTTCGCAAGTGTGAGTATTCGAAATAAGAAATTCTGTCGACACGTTTTCAGAAAGTGTCGACACTTTTGGTCATTTGGGCCGACACAATTAAGTTTTGTGTCGACACAAATTTATCGAGAGTCAGGAAACGAATATGAGTCGACACTGTACAGAAAAGGGTCAACACTTTTTCTCCCAGTGCCACTTCTATACAGTTTTGGGTCAACTCAGCACACAAATGTGTCGACACTTTTTCAAGTGGTGTCGACACTTTTCACACATCAATGAAGAATGTCAATAGTTTTGAAATGCATTGAAAAGACATGGTTAGTATGACATATTAATCATGAATTTGGAGTACATGACATACCAAGTTCTCTTCTAATATAACAAATTCTTTCTTCATTTAAGAGTTTTGTAAAAATGTCTGCTAATTGGTAATCTCTGCCTATAAATTTGAGTTCGATATTACCTTTTTGCATATGATCTCGTATAAAATGATGTCTAATCTCAATATGCTTGGTTCTTGAGTGTTGTATAGGGTTCTTAGATATATTAATTACACTTGTGTTATCACACTTGATAGGAATATAATCTAAATGAAAACCATAGTCCTCTAATTGTTGTTTCATCCAAAGAAATTGTGCACAACAGCTTCTAGCTGCAATGTACTCAGCCTCGGCTGTAAACAAGGCTACTTAGTTCTGTTCCTTGCTAAACCAAGAGATTAGTGAGTGTCCTAGGAATTGACAACTTTCACTTGTACTTTTCTTATCTACTTTACATCTGGCAAAATCAGTATCTGAATAGCTAAATAACTCAAGGTCTATTCCTTTAGGATAGAATAATCCTATGATTTGTATGCCTAAGAGGTATCTAAAGATGCGCTTAACAGCGGTCGCATGTGATTATTTAGGATTAGATTGAAATCTAGCACACATGCAAATACTAAACATGATATCCGGCTTATTAGCAGTAAGGTAAAGTAGACATCCGATTATACCTTTATAACACTTTTCATCTACTGCTATACCATCTTTGTCCTTGTCAAACATTGTTGTAGGACACATTGGAGTTTCCATGGATTTTGGTTTCAATATGTCAAACCTCTTCAATATGTCCCGAGTGTATTTAGCTTGATTGATGTAGATTTCTTCTTGAGCTTGTTTGATTTGGAGTCTAAGGAAGTAGTTGAGCTCACCCATCATACTCATCTCGAATTCTCCCTGCATACACTTAGCAAAATTCTTACAAAGAGATTCGTTAGTTGAACCAAAAATAATATTGTCTACATAAATTTGGACAACTAGCATATCATTTTCTTGAGACTTGATGAAAAGGGTGGTATCAATTTTTCCTCTTGAAAACTCATTTACAATCAAGAATTTTCTCAGCCTTTCATACCATGCTCTAGGTGCTTGTTTTAGACCACAAAGAGCCTTGGTAACTTTGTAAACATGATTTAAAAAATCTAGATTTTCAAAGCCAGGAGATTGTTTCACAAAAATTTTTTCCGAGATAAAACCATTTAAAAAGGCACTTTTGACATCCATTTGTTAGAGTTTGAAATTTTTAAAGCATGCAAGAGCAAGCAACATCCTGATGGCTTCAAGCTTAGCCACATGAGCAAAAGTCTCATCAAAATCGATACCTTCTTCTTGATTGTAACCTTAGGCTACCAATCGAGCTTTGTTCCTAAGAACTACTACATTCTCATCTATTTTATTTCTAAAAACTCATTTTGTACCGATGATGGAGTGTTCTTTAGGTCTTAGGACTAAAGTCCAAACCTTGTCTTTTTCAAATTGATTAAGCTCTTCTTGCATAGTCAAGGTCCAAAACTCATTGTTTTTCGCTTCCTCAAAATGTTTTGGTTCAGTCTGGAAAAAAAATGCTAAATTAACACAAACATTATGTAGAGAGAATCTAGTTTTGATATCTTGAGATGGATCACCAATGATAAGATCTTTTTGGTGACCATGAGCATACCTCCACTGCTTAGGCAAATTTGAGTTTTTTGAATTTGAAGATCCAGCAGCCTGTTGGACTTCATTTTATTAAGGATTTGAAACTTTCTCTTGATTTGGTTCTTCCTTTTCTTTGATGAAGATATCTTCGACACCTTTTTCTATGTCTAACAAGTTATCTTCACAAAAGTCTTTTGAAGAACCAATGTTAGCTTCATAAAAAACATGTATGAATTCTTCAACAACTAGGGTTCTTTTGTTGAAAACTCTATACGCTTTGCTAGATATAGAATATCTTAAAAAAATACCTTCATCAGATTTTGCGTTGAACTTACTCAAAAGTTTTTTGTTGTTGTTCAAAACAAAATATTTGCACCCAAAGGCCTGAAAATAACTAATGTTAGGTTTTCTTCCATTCCATAGCTCATATGGGATTTTCTTGAGAGAATCTCGTATCATAGCTCTATTTATGATAAAACAAGCGGTATTGACAGCCGTAGCCCAAAAGTATTGTGGTGGGTTATTTTTGTAGAGCATAGTTCTAGCAATTTATTCCAACGTCCTATTGTTTCTCTCAACAACTCTATTTTGTTGAGGAGTTTTAGCAGTTGAGAAGTTATGGTTAATCCCATTTTTATCACAGAACTTTTTAAAATCTTTATTTTTAAATTCTCTACCATTAACACTTCGGATACTTATAATTTGAAAACCTTTTTCATTTTGAACTCTCCAAGATAGTTTTGCAAAAGAGGCATCGACTTCATCCTTATGAGCTAAGAAAAGCACCCAAGTGTATCTAGAGAAGTCATCAACAATAACAAAGGCATATCTCTTACCTCCAAGGCTTAAAGTCCTTGTTGGACCAAAAAAATTCATGTGCAATAGTTGTAATGGCTTAGAAGTTGAAATCTCATTTTTAGAATGAAAAGAACTTCTAACTTGTTTACTTTGTTGACATATATCACACACTTTGTCTTTTTCAAATTTGATTTGGGATAACCCAATCGCCAATTCTTTTTTTAAAAGATTAGAAATCAAGTTCATGTGTGCATGTCTAAACCTTCTATGCCACAACCAACTATTATCACTCAAGACGGCTAAGCACTTGGTGTCATTTTTGAAAAGATCATTTAGAGTAAATGTGTAAATATTTTCATACCTATGACTTTCAAAAATAAGTTTGTTATTGATTGAATCTTCAATAATATACTTAGCATGATCAAAAACAACCTTGTAGCCTTTGTCACAAAGTTGGTTTATGCTAAGAATGTTATGTTTTAAGCCATCAACCTGTAAAATATTTTCAATAGAAGGGGAAGAAATTTTACTGATGCTTCCAATTCCTATGATTTTCTCTTTGCTATTGTCTCTAAAAGTCATAAATCCACCATATTTAGGTTTGAGAGATGCAAACATCAATTGGTCGCCTTTCATGTGTCTTAAAGAAGCACTATCAAGATACCACATCCCTTCTTTGAATGAGGATTTGAGACACACCTACAAGGAGAATCAAGTTTTAATTTTTGGTACCCAAATTTTCTTGGGTTCTTTAGTGTTAGTTCCTTGAGAATGTGTTCCTTTAGGAACCCAAACCTTGTTGACAGAATTATTTGAAAGTTTCTATGTGGATAATGTGTGAGTATGTCCATATTTATAGCAATGAAAACAAGTGGCATTTGTATGATTAGAAGATGTATTGACAATAATGTTGCTTAAGAACTTTTGTTTCTTCTTTGGCATATACCCAATTCGGTTTTGTCAAAAACACATTTTTGCATGCCAAGAAGTTTGTCTAAGTTGTTCTTTCCTTGAGTGAACTTATAAACAATTTTGGTAAGGTCTTCAACCTTTTCAATCAAAATCTTGTTTTCATCTTTCAAAACAGAAACTTGTTTTAATAAGGCAAGTTTTTCATTTGTCAAGGTTTCAATTTCACTTAAGGAGGAAATAACTAGCTTTTTTAAAATAGAGTTCTTTACACCCATTTTTTTAAATTCATCATGCAAATCTTTAAATGCACTTTGCAATTCATCTAAGGAAAAAGGATCAGGGGTTACCTCATCATCTTCTCTAACCATGAGGCATAAATTTGCAACTTCGTTTTCTTCTTTTTCGTCCTCAGAACTGCTATCATCACTCTTGCCTCATGAACCTATTATGGCTTTTTTGAACTCCTTTTTGAACTCCTTTTTGAGCCGAGGGCATTCAGCCTTGACTTGTCTAGGTCTTTTGCATTCATAGAAGATTATTTCATCTTTCTTGTGATCGGTTTTGAGTCTGCTAGAATCGCCCTTGAACTTGGTAGGCTTGCCTTTGTATCCTTCTTTCTTGAAGACTTTTCTTTTTCCTTGTTTCTTATTTCTAAGAAGCCATTTGAATTTTTTCATAATGAGAGCCATGTCTTCGTTCTCATCACTTGAGGAATCTTCGTCGAATTCTTTATCACGAGTTAAGGATTTGAAGGTGATGCCTTTCTTTTTTTTTTTGTTGTCATCCTCATCGTCTATCTTTATGTTCATCTCATGGGTCATGAGAGATCTAAAGAGTTATTCTAGGCTGAGCGTGCTGAGGTCTTTAGCTTCTTGGATGGCTGTGACATTAGCTTCCCAACTCTTAGGCATGCACCTGAGAATTTTTTTCACAATTTATGCATTTATATAAATCTTGCCAAGAGATTTTAGTCAATTAATAATGTCAGTGAAGCGAGTAAACATATCAGATATGGTTTCATCATGCTTCATTTTAAATAACTCATAGTTGTACACAAGCAAGCTTATTTTGGACTCCTTCACTTGGTTTCTACCCTAATGGGTAACTTCAAGTCTATCCCATATTTCTTTTGTGGTGTCACATGTTGAGATCCTATTGAACTCATTTGAGTTAAGTGAGCAATAAAGGAGATTCATAGCCTTAGTATTTTTTTTATCTCTCTAATATCGATTTTAGTCCATTCAGCATCTGGTTTAGGGACGGAAGCCCCTTCAATAATTTTGGTGGGCCTTTTGGATCCATTAATGATAACCTGCTAAAGTTCATAGTATACGGTTTGAATGTAAATTTTTATTCTAACCTTCAATAATTGTAATTTGTTCCATTTAACAAGGAACGTCTATTGATCGTTTAACCTTCGGATTTGATAAGTTCGATACTAGTGGTTGCTATTAAAACTCGTAGACTGTTAAGTTAAAAATAAGAGCCCAAGCTCTGATACCAATTATTAGTTCTAGGCAACCAAGAGGGGGTGAATTGGGTCTTAAAAAAATAAATAACAATTTTTAAAACCTTTTTAAAAACCTTTTAATATAGTAAACAAATGTAGCAAATTAATCAAGGATTAAACAATGCAAATATTAAAAAAGTTAGGGATTGAGAGAATGAACTAGACACCGAGAATTTATAGTAGGTCGGCTTCTTCCAAGCTTACATCCACTCCTCAAAATTTTCCTTGAGAATTTTCACTATGTAGAATGCTTCACGGGCGCATTCCAAGCCTTTACAACTTTAAGAATTCGCTTGAGCTAATGAATGTTTACGGGCACATTCAAAAGCCTATATTAGCTTTAGCATGATCCTATGAAAACAATCCTATATTTTTCTCTAATCACTCTTGAACTCTTATTTGATGAGATTTACTCACTCACTCAAAGGATAAAGGGCGACTCATCCTTGAATACAATAAATGAAGTGATTAAATGAGAAACACTCACTCTCTTTACAGAAATTAATTGACAATAAATGAAGATGTAAAAAGAGATGAGGAACAAAAGCTAGATTTCAGCAATAAATTAAAGCTTGAGAATTTTGAGTTTGAATCAAGCAATAGAACAGTAATTGTAAGTCTCCAATTTTTTTAAATGCTAAGAAATAACTTCTTATATAAGCTCTTGAGCATTGATGACCGTTGGGGGTAGGTGAGGACATTAAATGCTAAAAATCTAATCGTTTAAGTTTGTCGCGAATTTGAATTTGCATCGCAGGTGTTGACACTAAAGCCTTTGGTGTCGACATAAAATGTCTAGGGTAGAAATCTTTAAGTGATTGGGTCGACACAAATCATTTGAAATGTCGATACAAATTCTGTAGTCTTCCTCACCAACACCACGATGTTGACACAAATGGATTTTGTGTCGACTTATTTGAATTTCAGCATCCGGGACATGACCATTTGTGTCGACTCAAATCTTCTTAGTGTCGACACTAAAATTTGGCAGGAATCCTTGGTATATTTGTGTCGACTCATGTGGTCATTGGTGTGGACACCAAATTTTTTTAGGTAGGCTCGGGATATTTGTGTCGACTCATCTTCAACTTTGTGTCGACACTTAAAATCTGCAGGTGGCCTTGGTTCTTTTGTGTCGACTCATTTGGCATTTGTGTTGAATCAAAGTTCTGGATACCAAAGTGAGAAACCACTTTTGTGTCGACACAAAATCAATTTGCATCGACTCATTTGGGTCCAGAGAGATTCGACTATTTTGTGTTGACACAAAATTTATTTGTGTCGACACAACCTTTTTTTATACTTGGAACATCTTTATCAAACAGTTAGGGTGTCAAACTGTCATGCCCCAAGCTTCGAGCCATGTGAAACACCCAAAAACAACCGAACATAAAACCCAGTTGAGAATACACTCTCAAAATAAACCATACATGCATTATATATAAATGCCAAACGGCTTACATTACACGGCTCCAACGCCGAAAAACATGTTACAACATACATGTAACAAAACTAGCAAAAAGGAAGACTACACTCTTCCACCTTCTCCGGCACCTCTAGATCAACCTGTGTGATCGGTACCTGAAGAAAATCAAATTCCATACCGTGAGCCAAAGCTCAGCAGAAGCTAGACAAGCATGCAATATAAGCTAAACATGCTAGGAAAACGAGGTGCAGTTTTAGACTCTCTTTCAATTCTTAAAAATGAGTTTTCACATGCAAATGGGAAAGCGAGGATACAAACTAGCCCTCACACGCTGCAACCACAGTCCTAACACTGAGATAAAGATCCGCACATAAACATACATTCCCGGGATAAAACCGTATACTATGGGTTAAAACCATAGACGAAACAACGGGGTAAAATCGCAAACCAGACCACGGGGTAAAACCGTATACTTTACCGTAAGCCACGGGATGGAACCGCTGACCACGGATTATACCACGGGATAAAACCGTAAACAACGGGATAAGATCGCATACCGCGGGATAAGACCGCACACCACGGGATAAAACCGCATATTACAGGATAAAACTAAACATTACAGAATAATACCGAAAATTACGGGATAACACCAAAAACTACGGGATAACACCGAATCACCGCATGCATACTAAACTAGGGTTTAAATGCATAGAGCCACGTACTATCACTACGTTTCACAAATCACGTCACATGCTATACACGCGACTCACATAATACTTGCAACCCATGCAACATATACCATACGCATCCATTCTGCATATTCCACATAACTATGCCTACAAAACTTCTAAGTTTTGAAGCATGCAACTACGGTACACGTAACGATACCAAAACTATGTAAATCACTTACATAATCTGTACATAAATAAACTAGAGTCATAAATGCACAAAGCTAGTTATAAACGCACATAGCCAGATATAACTTCACATCATGACGCCACCCGTTAAACAACCAGGCATCCACTCACATGGAAAACCAACAACCCACAGAACCAAAACCTAACCTAAAGGCTAACCCCGCTCAAGTGATCCCCAACCGACATAGCACGCAGCCACAACTCCGCTCGAGCACACAACCACCGCTCGAGCAGTTACCCATCGATCTAACTCTCGGCCAACAGCCCGCTCAAGCGCACAACCACCGCTCGAGCGGTCAACACTAGGAGGAAACCCAAACCAAACCCCCACACGCAACGATGCACAAACCACCGTAAGCACAATCGTGTACCAAAAACCCGTAACTCACCAGGCACGTCACCTCTGAGGATGGCACCTAACAAACACCCGAAGCCACAACACGACCTCTAAGGACACGACACGACCCTCGAAGCCACAACATAACCAACAGAACCCCAAAAAAAATTCACAGGTATTTGAATCGACTAATTCCCATAAATTAATCAATTGAATACCATAGGACGCCAATTGAAAACCAAGGCCCAACCACCTCATATCATAACTCAGACCAACACACACCCAACATGGCCAAGACGAACCCACACACGCCCAACACGGCCAACAAAAACTCCCACACACCGAACGCGGCCAACCAAGATGAAAAATAACCTTTTTCCAAACATTCGGCCAAAAACGGGTAAAAAAGGGTTTAGAAATTTTGACATACCTTCACTCTTTTGATCATAACTTTTTTCACAAAAAGGATTTTAAGGTGAGAGAGGTGTCATTGGAACCTTCAGCTGGTCATCAATTCCCATTAGCGATAGGTTTCCAACATACATTTATAGATGGTCTTAAAAATAAGTTATAAATTTGGTTCAGCCTATCCACATATTTATAGGGCTATAGTAGGGACTTGGGGAGTAATTATGATAAAGACTTCTAGTGTAACCAGTTACATATCCAGTAGTTTCTGCAATTAAGAAAACCTCTTAGCGGTATCTGTTATTATAAAAACATTGCAGTGGTTTCTGAAATTTTCATAAAATACTAAATTACAGTTCACACCAGTAAAGAACTTTAACTGCACTCTAAGCCATAATCTTAAGATCATATTGCATTGAGCTCCTGATATTAAATGCATAACTCATCTTCCCACGTTGAGATTCCTAATACCTGCAAATTAAATTTAATTACTGACAATTTAATTTAATCGACATCTTTTAAATTCTTTAAACTCTTCTGCTTAACATATTGGACCGCTAGATAATCAAATCTACCTGTAGGGTTTGGCCTGGTTAAAACTTATAAGCTTCCTTAAGGGGGTATCGTCAATCCCGAACTATCAAAACGTAGATTCCATCAATAATTAATATTTACTATATAATTAATACTGCTATCCAACTAACCGAGAATATAGACCCATATAAGATTGTACCATCTAATTAATCAAAATAACAAGTATTAAATATACTCAAATAATAAATTATTTCAGGATTAAGAGCATAAGCACTCTCATAATAACCTTGGGATGTAAATTAATTTATATAGTAAGTATAAAATTAATTACTCTAATATGTCCCGTTCAATACATACAAAGTGTACTAGCACAGAGAGTCAAAATAATAAATGACGCTATTATCTGTTTCCCGTAACCAAGACAGGCCTACTAAAAACTCTGTGTTACAGTCGTACCGATGGTATGCCCATTTCCATCTAAATAATAAACAAATATTTATATTCTACAATAACCTAAAATCTGGTCTTCTGTGTGCAAGCCGTACTCTACACACCATATTAAATATTATACAGAATAAAGAATATCCATGTAAAACATTAAAGAAATAATATTGCATACATTGCTCATTAAGATTTTTATAAAATAAAAAAATAATTTTATTCAAATAAAATTAAATAGTAAAACCAAATAAATCTATGATTTTCAGTATACAGCCCTAACAATCTCCCACTTATACTCAAAATCATACTGCCATACATCTGACTCATATGCCCCCTACATGACTATCAAAAGTCTTAGCCATTAAGCTATTTGTAAAAGAATCTATATGGTTGTCTCCTGATGCAATATTGATCACGCAACATCACCCATTTGTACAATTTCTCGTATCAGGTGATACTTATGCTCAATGTGCTTTCCTTTATTATGGACTCCTGGTTCCTTCGAGTTTACAACTGCTCCGCTATTATCATAATAAAGTGTAATAACCGATTGAACTAAAGGGATCACGTCTAGATCCAATAGGATGTTCTTGAGCCAAATGGTCTCCTTGGTTGCTTTAGAAGCTACCACTTACTCGGCCTCTATGGTGGAATCAGCAATTGTGAGACCCTAACCCGTTTTATTTTTTGGCATTTTCGGACGCGCGTTATATGTTTTCATTGCAGCATGTTTTATTGCTTTTTATGCATGATTGGGCCTAGTTATGCATGCGGAGTAGGTTCTTGGGACCGTGGGCCATTGTGGCGTGAATTTCAAAAATTCAAAAAAAGAGATGATATTTTGGGGACCTATAAATATCTGGAGTTAGATATTTTCATAAAGATACTTTTTAAAACTTCTCCAGTAAGTTTTTCATTTTCTCTATGCCTTCTCTTTAAGTTCTCGGGGGCCCGGGGCTCGATTTTTAATGATCCAACAGCGAATCCTTACTTTTGGCATGGTGGGCTATGCAACCATCTGGTCAGATTTTGATTCCGGCGAAGCTCGATTTTGCACGTGATTTGAGGCATTGAGTTTTTAACTCATCGAGGTAGGATTCTAGACCCTACCGCTGCATAAGAGTGCTATGCGTAAACGTGTGTGTTTTTAACGGGTAGATTACTGTAGATCTGCATTTGTTTCAAAGTTGAGTTTTGGGCTTAACAATCGTTTTTCGACGATTTCAGCGGATGGAATCGGGTATCGGGAGTTTTTTTTGAGGTCTTGGTGTTAGGCCTAGGTGTGTGGGTGTTCACGGATGTTGGTTTGGAGTTTGGAGGATTTGAATCGGGGTTTGGATGTAGAAACCCGTAGCTCAGAATCGAGTTCTGCTGAGGTTCGGTCGACTGAACCATGGGGTTCGGTCGACTGAAGCTTGGATCTTGAGTTTGGTCGACTGGATGGTGGGGTTCGGTCGACTGAACTATGTGTTTTGACATTATGAGGTTTTCCAGTAGGGTGTTCGGTCGACTGGAGGTTAGGGTTCGGTCGACTGAAGTTGTGGGATGTTGGTTTGTGATTTTGGGTTGATTTCTTGGTTTTTGTGTCGTGGCCTCGTGTGTGCGTTTGAGTGTCGCCCTCGTGGGTGATGTGCATGGTAGATGCGGCTTGTTGGTGCACGGTTGGGTGCGTGGTTTACTGTGGGGTTTGTGTTGGAGTGGGGTAAGCATCGTGGGTCTGTGATGGCCGTGTTGGGCCTATTTGGGCCCGTGGTCCTTTCTGGGAAAGGTGTCGATTGTGAGAACCAAGGTTTTATGGGTTGAGAGTTAGCTTTGGGGTTAGGTGTGGTTTGTGGATGTCAGGTTACCTGACGGGTGGTGCCGTGGTGTGAGGTTATATGTGGCTATGTGCTTTTATAACTGGCTTGTACATTTATAACTGTTTAGTTATGTACGGGATATGTAAGTGGGTTACATAAGGTGATATCGTTATGTGTAACGTGGTTTATACTTTAAAACTAGAGTTTTATAGGCATGTGACGTGGTTTGTGGAACGTCGTGTTGATATATGGTTATATGCTTTAAATTCTGGTTTAGGTTTGCATATGTGTATGAAATGGATTAGATGAATCTGTGATCTAGTAGATGTAAATCCTGGTTGATGATGCATGTGAGCGTGTATGGGTGTATGAGGTAGGCTGCGAACCCAGTGAGTGCACTTTGTTGGCTGAAACGAGGTCCAGACGAGGCACGTGTGTGTGTGTTTCATGGATTGCATGTATTGCATATTGGGACAGATAGACCAATTTTCTAAAAATTGTATTATCGGCCTACGAGAGTCGTAATACTAGAATCATTTTCAAGGCTCTAATGAGTCACAAAAAATGGATTTTATCCTCGCTTTCCCTTGGATGTGAAAATGGTTTTTTGACTCTGGTGAGTCGTGATCTAAAACAGTTTTTAAATTATTTTATCGGCTTGAAAGATAGTCAAAAATTGTACTTCGTTTATCGAGCATGTTTAGCTTATACTGTATGTGTTATTTAGAATCTGCTGAGCCTTGGCTCACGGTGTGGGATTTGCTTTTCTTCAGGTACCGGTCATGCAGGTTGATCAGGAGGTGCTAGAGAGGTGGAAGATCTGTAGTCTTCCCTTTTTGTGCTTTTGTTACATGTATACTATAACATATTTTTCTGGCGTTAGAACCGTGTAATGTTGCCGTTTGGCGTTTATATACACTGCATAGATGGTTTATTTTGAGAGTGTATTCTTGGGTTGGGTGTATGTTTGGTTATTTATGGGTGTTTCACGTGGCCCGAAGTTTGGGGCGTGACAACTTAGTATCAGAGCTCTGAGTTCGAATACCTAAGAGCCGTAGGAAGAGGTTGCAACACCGTGTGAGGTTGATTGCGTGTGCTTGATTGCATGTGTTTATATGCTTTGATAACATGATCGTGCCAGCATGTTAGATATGTGAACAATGTGTATATGTGAGCATGGGGGTTGAACTGTGAGACTGATTAGTCCTGCCTTTGGGCATTTGGATTAACAAACTTGGGAGCCAAGTTAGAAACGCGTTTAGCTGACGTGATTTCTATTAGGGAATCTGAGTAGGTTATCCAGATTGACGCGTCATTCTTGTTGGTTCTCCTCAGTATATGTGAAGTTGTTTAGTATGAACTTATGTGGCTATGTGATAGCATGCTAAGTGTTTAGCATTTATGTTCATGCTATGTGCTACATCTTATACGTTATTTTTTTTCATATAGACGTGATGTCTGCGAGACGAGGTCGAGGTCGTGGCCATGTGGGCCAAGGGGATATGCATGTTCTTGATGTTGGGGTTGCAAATGCTCCCCATAGACCGTGTGAGGCCATGGAGTTGCTGCGTGCGATGGTGGGTGCCATAGGACAGCTAGTAGAGGTTGTTAGGGGAAATAGTAGGATCCAGCCGGATGGTGGAGGTGCTTAATTTCAGGGGCGTGGGGACAAACGCCGAAGGCTGACTAGTCCGAGTTCATGTCCTGGGGAATTGCATCAGCAGCAGTTTCCTGTATTAGTACCGGTGGTGGCTTCATCTGGGAGGCTAGAGCAGAGGGAGTTGATTTGCTTTCGGTGCAGACAGCCTGGGCATCGTATGAGGGATTGCCCTCAGCGGAAGTGGTTCTGGGGTTTAGTACCAGTTCAGCTGGAGGGGGAGGTTAGGTGCTATCGATGTGGACAGCCGGGGCATCGTTTACCAGAGTGCCCACAGTCGAGGAGGTAGTCCCAGAGGTCATGGGTTCAATCGCAAGGGAGGGAACTGCTGATTTGTTATGGCTGTCGCCAGCCGGGACACATTCGCAAGACCTTCCCACAGATGGAGCATGTACCGAGCATGGTAGGCACATCAGAGGGTTCGTTTGTGCAGGATCAGCAGCAGCATTCTGCAGTGCAGCCTTCCAGGGTTACAGGTGAGGGTGCTTCAGTTCAGATTCCAGATGGGCAGCCCAGATTGACACAGGGCCGAGTGTATGTCCTTGACGCTCCCAGTTCTTTGAGGGCACCGGTCGTGCCGGAGGATGCTGATATGACTTTAGCGAGCAGAGGTACTTTCTGAGTATGCATGCTTTGGGCCAGTTCATCATTGCATTTGTTTTGGTTACGGATCCCGTGGATGGTGTGCTGTGTTGAGGTAGCAGTTGGTGATGATGTGAGGTTAGGGAGAGTTATAGATCCCGGGTCGTTGAGATAGTCGGCCATTGTTTAGGATGCCTGACCTTGTTTGACTATATCCTAGGAATGGTTTGGCTGACCATCTCGTATGCCTGTGTCTGTTGCGATCGATGGTTTGTTGTTTTGGCCTTAAGTTGAATTTCGGGGGTGAAATTCCTTTAAGGGGGTAGAGTTGTGAGATCCTGACCCGTTTTTTTTTTTGGCATTTTTGGACGCGCGTTATGTGTTTGTGCAGTATGTTTTATTGCTTTTGATGCATGATCGGGTCTAGTTATGCATGCGGGGTAGGTTCCTGGGGCGGTGGGCCGTTGTGGTGCGAATTTCAAAAATTTTAAAAAAAAATTATTTTGGAGACTTATAAATATTTGGAGTTAAATATTTTCATAAAGATACTTTCCAAAACTTCTCCAGTAAATTTTTTGTTTTCTCTCTGCCTTCTCTCTAAGTTCTCGGGGGCCTAGGGGTCGGTTTTCAATGATCCAACAGCGGATCCTTGCTTTTGGCACGGTGGGCTACGCAACCATCCAGTTAGATTTTGATTTCGACGATGCTCAATTTTGCACGTGGCTCAAGGCGTCGATTTTTTAACTCACCGAGGTAGGATTCTAGACTCTACTACTGTATAAAGGTGCTATGGGTAAACGTGTGAGTTTTTAACGGGTAGATTACTATAGATCTGCGTTTGTTTTAAAGTTGGATTTTGGGCTTAACATCTGTTTTTCGGCGATTTCTATTGATGGAATCGGGTATCGGGAGTTTCTTTTGAGGTCTTGGTGTTAGGCCTAGGTGTGTGGGTGTTCACGGATGTTAGTTTGGAGTTTGGAGGTTTCGAATCGCCGTTTGGATGTAGAAACCCGTAGCTCGAAATCGAGTTCTGCCGAGGTTCAGTCGACTGAACCATGTGGTTCGGTCGACTGAAGCTTGGATCTTGAGTTCAGTCAACTGGACGGTGGGGTTCGGTCGACTGAACTGTATGTTTTGGCGTTTTGTGGTTTTCCAGTAGGGTGTTCGGTCGACTAGAGGTTAGGGTTCGGTCGACTGAAGTTGTGGGCTGTTGGTTTGTGGTTTTGGGTTGATTCCTTGGTTTTTGGTTGTTGTCCTTTGGTATTCAATTGATTAATTTATGGAATTACTTGATTTAAATACCTATGGAATCCTTTTGGGGTTTGGTTGTTGTGTGGTGGTTTCGGGGGTCGTGTCGTGGCCTCGGGAGTGCGTTTGAGTGTCGCCTTTGTGGGTGATGTGCATGGTAGATGCAACTTGTTGGTGCACGGTTGGATGCGTGGTTTGTTGTGGGCTTTGTGTTGGCGTGGGGTGAGCGTCGTGGGTTTGTGATGTCCGTGTTGGGCGTGTTTGGGCCCGTGGTTCTTTTTGGAAAAGGTGTCGGTTGTGAGAATCGAGGTTTTTCGGGTTGAGAATTACCCTTGGGGTTAGGTGTGATTTGTGGATGTCGGTTTACCTGACGGGTGGCGCCGTGGTGTGAGGTTATATGTGGCTATGTGCCTTTATAACTTGCTTTCCCTTGCATGTGAAAATGGTTTTCTGACTCTGGTGAGTCGTGATCTAAAACACTTTTCAAATTGTTTTATCGGCTTGAAACAGAGTCAAAAACTGTATTTCGTTTATCGAGCATGTTTAGCTTATACTGTATGTGTTGTTTAGAATCTGCTGAGCCTTGACTCACAGTGTGGGATTTGCTTTTCTTCAGGTACCGATTGTTAAGGTTGGTATACTGAAAACTATGTTTTTAGTATTTAATTTTATTTTAATAAAATGAGTTTTTCATTTTATGAGAATTTTTATGAGCAATGTATGTATATCATTTATTTGTTATGCATGGATGTCTGCTATTCTGTATTGTATTTAATTTGGTGTGTAGAGTACGGCTTACACACAGAAGACCAAATTTTAGGTTCTTGCAGAATATAAGTTTTACGTTCACAGTTTAGATGGAAATGGACATACCATCGGTACGACTG